>KZ651912.1:547697-558632 GCA_001010745.2 Gerris buenoi
AATGTAACTCTTGGATTTCACTACTGGATTGTTTGTACAGGCGATATTTCTAACTAAATATAACTCTTGGATTTCACTACTGGATTGTTTGTACAGGCGATATTTCTAACTTAATGAAAATCTTGGAAAAATCTTACTAGCATGGCTTTAAGCTATCGGTACTTGTCAGTTAGGAGCCATGTCTAAAAGTTAGAGGGGTTTAGAGATCACCTCTAACTACTTAACTACCTCTAAACACCTTTAACTTTTAGGGAGGGCTCTTAATTAACAAGTACCAAACTATATTGAAGTGACTAATAAGTTGAACTATATTGGCTTGAAGTGACGCAGATTGTTTGTTTTTAAAATCCGCCCTCTAGTTTCAAAAAAGGTTTTTTGGATGTTATACCCTGTTATTACGAGTACTTTTTACTTGAAGACCCAACCGAATTAACAATATTCTACCTTGTAGAGGATACTTAGGCGATGGTACACCGTGAACTTTTTTTTATCCGAACCCCTCCAAGTGGAGTTGCCTTGACATGAAAAATGTGATGATGATGCTCTTAAATCCTGCCAGGAAGTTAGAATATCATAGGAGGTATACTAGTGATAACTTTTATTCATTATAGTACTATATTTCACAGATAGAAGTTTATATTTGTTTTGTATAAAATGATATCAGAGCCCCAAGCGGACCAAATGGAAAACAAAATGGATTAATGCTTCATAATTTGACAGCTTAAGATCCATCTACAATATCAATTAGGCAAATCTATACTGGTTTTCTTCACTTAATGAAAAAAGCATTGAAATGTCTATAAGTGGATTCAATGCCCATCAACATATTATTCATGATTCAATGTTTCTCCATGAAATGGAGAAAATAAGTATTTTATTTTTATTTCCTAAACATTTATCTTAGATGTAATTAAACGTTATGGTATGACTTCAAGAAAATTCTTCAAAGCCCTTATATACAGTGCTTTACAATTCGTCAATATCTTTATATCATTGCTAATGAAATATAAAGAGTTGGGTGACTCTATTTTGAAAATCAATTCAAAACAGAAGAAATACATGTACGACATTATTAAAAAAAAAAAAAAGAATGCCATATTGGCTTATTTTTATCATGTCTGGATCACCCAAGCAAGACAGAAGCTTTTCCCCGTCCTATTATATCTGACCTTTTTAAATTCGTGGCTCGTGTCTGCCATTTCACAATCAATAGTCAGAAGCATTGATCTTTGGATCTTAATATTATTGATAAATACAAAGAAACAGTCTCTCCACGGAAGATAATACTTGTTTATTTATCAAAGCAGCTTTCGGCTTTTATAAAGACATCATCAGTGCCGATTTTAGTATAACTAGGGATACATTAACATTATATTATAAAGAAAAGGCGAGTCATACGATGTCGGAGATCAATGTAAGACTAAGAAAGGACTAAGGAAGACTAAGTACGTAAGTCTTACGTTGGTCTCCGACATCGTATGACTCGCCCACTAGATTTTCTCTATATAATATAATGTTAATGTATCCCTAGTTATACTAAAATCGGCACTGATGTTGGCTTTATAAAAGCCGAAAGCTGCTTTGGTAAACCAATAAGTATTTTCTTCAGTGGAGAGACTGTTTCTTTTTACTACGTTGGTTTCTTGTTTGTTTGTTTGTTTATTTGTTTGTTTGTTTGTCCGGTACAAATCTTGCAATCGAATTTTAACTAACATCCCGAGTAGCTAGACATTTGAAACTTTCAGAACACGATGACAATGCGTAATTTTAATACTTTTAGTCATTTTTCAGCAGCATTTAATTCGTTTTCAGCAAATTTGCTGAATGAAAAGTTAGTTCGGAAAAAATCCGCAAGTTATTTTATTTGTTTTGTCATATCCCATAATATTTACAATATTCATTTTGACAGGTTTCAAATTTATGATTTTTATAAATAAGAGATAAACATTAAATGACAGCAAAACAGGAAATATATCGATTAAATTATTTCAAATATATCGATGGCACGGTTTAAGAAAATTTAAAAACGTAGTATATAAAAAGTTCTTTTTATCTTGCAATTATTATTTAATCAGATGACCTCCATCAACGCTCATATTATATTTCTCAAGTTTAATATTATTGGATCTTAATATTACACTGATCTCGTAGATCTTTAAGGTTTTTTTAAATAATGTTCACGTAATTTCTCTACGACAACCTATGAAGGTTCAAGTGCATAAGTTCTGATCTTCCTTCTAACTTTCGCTTAAGAGTAATATTTATTATACAAATATCATTATAACCTATTTATAGCTGACATAAAGCTTCAGGTTATTTATATGTTTGGGGGGAAATAGTAGATAAAAGTATGTATGCGACGACAGTTTATACTGGCGAAAAGAATAGTAACAATACCATTACATTAAAAAGGAAAGACATCCTTTCTTAGTTGCTATGTGTGTTGGTTTGAAGATGAATCTTGAGAGAGAAAAAAGGGAAGAAGTATTTGATGCGTAAAGCTAAAATAATGGTAGATTTCTGGTGGCAGAGGGAGGACGAACGATACGAGAATCTGGGGTGGAAGTGTCTTAAGAAGAAACAGGATGGCAGTGAAAAAGAGGCTTTAGGCTTTAAAAGGCAGAAGCTGCCACAATAGAAGGATCATAAGACCGGATTAGACTACACAATCACGATACTCTGCGAGCCCTCTCCGTTGTATACGAGCTTTTCTTGAGATCTTAGCGGTTGGAAGAGTATTTTCCATGCAGGTTACTGCTTCAAGCTCGGAGTTGAGAAGGCAAAACAAGTCAACACCGTCTCTTAAATACTTGACAGACAATGGGCCAACAGCAACGCTGAAAATCTACAAATCTGTTACCATTATTATTTTTTTTCCTTTCTTTCATCCAAGTGAATCTTTTACTTGTCTTTTTCACCCCCTTCTATACACTGTTAAACCACATGTACTTATAAAACTTGGAGTGAATTTATGAAATATTCATTTAAACGATCTAGGAATTTTGTTTTACAATTATACAAGTAAATAAAGAGCCGGACAAGACCGTGGTAAAGTGCATACTTTTATATTTAAGAAAAAAAGATAAAACTAAGTAAATTTATTCAGATATCTATTTTAGATAAGTTATTATATCTATTTGAAGACCAACAAATCAAAACGAACATTCATTTATATTGGAATAGATTAAGTTGCCTTAGCTAAGCAATTACAAATCATTTCGAGGTGACTCGTCGTCATAAAGAAAAACTGAGTATCTCATTTAAATAAACAGGTAAAGTGGGTGCTGATCAGTACATAGCGCCAGCGTGGGTCCGTAGGCAACACTGTATTGTTTAAGTAGCACCTATTGATGGTGCTTTTTGGAATGCTAAAAAGTGCTTTTGATGATATGCATGTAAATATTAAGTTTAATTTATTTTATAATGTTTGTGGGTATGTGGAAGAGAAACAAATAGGCGCTGAAACAAGAATGGACTAATTATGAGCTACCATACTAATTTTAATAAAATCGGACGAGTTGTTTTTGGTTGATATTAACCAAAAATTGTTAATGTTTGGTTAATGTTGTGGGGTATATGTTGGTTCGCTAACAGGCAGACCGACAGACTGATACGGAACCAAAAATGTACCCTCTGAAACGAAAATTTCTGTCTTGGAATTTTTGAAAGTGGACACATAAAATATTTGTGTTCTTCAGAGCGATCACATAGCTTCTGTTATCTTCGGTTAGCTTGGAAGCAAAAAAAGGTTTTTTTGGGGGTTAAAATATAGAGTAGTATCTGCTTGGACCATGGACCCTCAGATCTAAGTCTTGTACCTTTACTTCCCCACTGGTAAAATATCCAAGAGGTTCTAAGGTCTCTCTCCCTTTTTTTTTTTCTTCAGACAGTGAAATATAAATCAGAGTTTTACTCTTCTTTTCCGGTGGAATATCCGGGATCCGGAGCTTAGAAAGGGGCAAAGGGAACTCGGGAGATCCTAATTGTGGGGTAAATGATTCAAGGAGTGCGACTTCTACTTCGTACAAACTCCCTTTAGCAATAATTACAGACTCTTCTTCTCTCAACTTTATCTTGGTCGGTACATCTTCTAACTGTACCAGTCTTCTTCTAAGACTCAGAGGCCAGTTAGCGATGCTAACCTTACCCCCCTCCTAGTCTTAATGTAACGGAGGCTCCTTACCCCGTGAATAATTGATTATCTTCTGACTCTTCAGTGTATTATACACTCTTCATTCCCAACACCTCTTACCTCCTACAACAACATCTTAAACTAATTAAAAAACCATCTTACGTCATTTTATCCTTGTTTTTAGTGTAGTGCAAGACTTGTTTTTTAATGCACATCAACAAACATACGATTTGTGTTGAACTTATAGCAACATACCCTATGTTGTCTAAGATAATTAGATCATTAGTGTGCTAATTAATGGTTAGATATGGACTGTAATCAATGCAGTATCAATTCGATCAAGTATCAATAAATAAAGAGACATTAACATGGCGCAACAGGTATTAGGTTCATAATTATAAAAATCGGGTACGGGGTACCTCGGAACTTTTCCTCACTTCGGTGGCGTCCGAAGTGAGGAAAAGTTCGCAAATAGAAGTAAGTACTGATGTTTCAACTCTCTAGGTTTAATACCCTGGGCTCTAAGAGGATAACATACACACACACATACATACGTCATGCTGAAAAAAACCACTTAGGAGGTCTTACAAAACGGATAATTCAGTTAAAATCTCGAAAAAAAATTGGGTGGAAACATAACTTTTCCTACCTTAGGTGAGAAAAAGTAAAAATAAAACTTATTTTTTTAAAAATGATCCAATTTATTATCAATTACAATAACTAATATAAGTGTACAGTCTACCTGACAATAATAGTGGGATATACACTTATACAGGGTGGACCAAAAAAAAAAACCCGCACTTTTTGAACACTTATAGCTCAGCTTCTGTAATAGATAGAGATATGGGGTTTGCGGGGTCTGAAAACTACATTCTTCTACTTTAAATGTCATATCTATAACTTTAAAAGCTATTGGGTGAAAGCTAAGCAATGAATAGGGTCTTTAAAAAAGTCGTTGTCCGGGTAGTAATAGTTTTTTGGTATTATAGTTTTGACAAAATAAATTACCATATAAATATAGTGGAGGGGGGGGGGTTCTTTTTAGGTAAGAGAGTCCCTCATTGTTATAACAAACATTGAAGATGTGTTAAGCACAATTTTGCCAGAAATTAAGATCAAATGCTAAATTACACGTTTATGCAAGATGTTTCCCCGTCCCATCGCTCTTTGTAAACATTTCAATACTTGCAAGAGAATTGCCCAGACAAAATTGTGCTTAACACAACCTCAATGTTTGTTATATTATAACTCTGCGGTTTTTTTTTTGGCCCATCCTGTAGATATATAATTGTATGCGTGGACTGCGACTCTGAATACGTTGGGCAAACGGGTTGAAATTTCATAACAAGAGCGAAGGACCACCTGCAACATCCTTGCAGTAGATATTATCAATGAACTTAAGCGCAAGCACATTATTGAATTTAAGCACAAGTACATCATTGAAGTTAAGCACAAACACATCATTGAACTTGAGCACAAGCCCATCATTGAACTTAAGCACAAGCATATACAAGCTCAGCATAAAATCGGATTCCTCCATTTTTACCATAAAAGACGCAGGCTCGACTCACTGGAGAACTTATCAGAAGTCAATGCAGAGTGCATAGCGGTAGATAAAAGTCTTAATGAGCGGGAAGAAGCTTCCTCTTTGATAAGAGCCTTAGCTGGAACGTCTAATATAGATCTATCTATAATAGGATTATTACGGCACTATTTATGACTCGCCCACAACAGATTTTTGAGTATAAACTAACTAGGTAGGCTCTTTTTTATTACTCAAATTTTTTTTGACTCTATCTTCAGCTTTCATTTTTATTATTTAATTTTATCTCTATCTCCATCTCTAGCATTCACCAATTAGTTTATTTTTTAATTTAACTTTTCCTTATGGTTTTATTAATTCTTAAATAATTCGTTATTTCTTTAACTCTTTTTTAAATTAATTATTATCATAATTATTTACGTGAAGTATAATTATTTATCTGAAGTAATTATATAGCTTTCGATAAATTTGTATGGATACTATAATATGTTTATTAACTTTTAATTAAAAAAATAAAAAACTTTTAAAATTGTTCAAATACTTTTAATTTTAAATTTAATTTAATGCTGGCATCCTATTTTTATCATGATCTCAAAAGGATTTTGGCAAATTAAAAATATAACATATGATCAGTTAGAACGAGAAATATTAACTTTGATAGCCTTAAAATAATGCAGGAAATTGTTAAAACGGAAAAGAGTGAGAGATGATACTAAATATATGAGGTACACGATAATATTTGTTGATAGAGAGGGGGTAGAGTTTAGAAGGTATAGGGTTTAACTGTATTGTACAGTTTTCAAACTTCCTCGCCGAGTTTCCCGCCTTAAAACTGCACAACTATTCAATTCCTCCGCTTCTCTCCCTCTGGAAAATTATTAATTGAAATAATTCCGGCACAAATATTTCGGCGGCCCGAAACATCCGCTTCCGACCGATAAACCGTAAACCCTCTCTCCGGGTTTCGGCGCCGACTAGTTAATTAAACACGGCAGTTTACTGCCTCGACGGGGAAGTGTGGCGAAGTTTCGAGGGTGCGAGGCTCCAGGAAAATTTGCCCTGATTTTAGAAAACTGATAAAACTAAGCGAGTCTAAACTTTCTTAACTCCACCCGAAATAATTCCGTGCCTAAGAGAAGGGGTCTCTCGTAGTATATCTAACTTCGAAAAACTGTCTGGAGTCGGTCAAAACAATCTGAAGAACTTCTTCCGCTCTTGGAGTACATTTTGTTTTATTTGACGTATCTAGTTTTTAGATTAATAACTTTTTTTAGTTAGCATTGTGAGGATATTACATTTTTCATTTGAGGAGTAACTTAATCTTTATTATAGATGAAACAGTCAAATTTTATCTTTCTCTCGATGTTGCTTACTTAATTTAAACAGATTTGTTGATATAGTTCGATTATAGCAGAAGATAAGTAGTACATTACACGTCTAGTGCGGAAAGTAGCATTTTGCATGCGAGTGTGGAGTTTGCACCCAAACGATAGAGAGGGTAGTAAAACCACACAAGCAAAGCAAAATACAGTTTTCGCTTGAGTTGCTTACCGTACTTTATCTACAATTGTTGGATTTTAATAATAAATACAGAAAAATACTTTAATTAAACAAACAGGAAATTCGATTTGCTAAATCTAAACAAATACGCTAATCGTGCGATAAAGTAAAGAATTATTGAACGCGCATGCGTAATATATAGAACTACGAAAAGAATCACTTTCTACGCATCTAAACAGAGATGAAATGTTTTTATTTCGTATCAATCGTAGATAATATATTTATATCTGAAGGTAAAGGCATTTTGCGTTCTGAAATCCATCTAAAATCTACATAGGTGTACATTGAAGACGTGATAGAAATGTGTAGCATATTGATAAGAGAAAAAAAATGCCTTAAGGTCTTTAAAGAGTTTAAGGTGAAGAAATCTTCAGATGTGGAAAAGATTCCAGAGCGGTGTAATTTATGTGAGATTCTCTGAGACGAAGTTATCGGTGAAAGGTATCGGAGTTTACGAGGAAGGGGTAAAAAGAGATAGTGTGATTGCTGGCGATGTTAGCCAGTGGTCAAGGTACGGGAGTCTAGAGTCAGTGATGGTCAAGGTACGGGAGTCTAGAGTCAGTGATGGTCAAGGTACGGGATCTAGAGTTAGTCGAGGCTAGAAGGTAACACTGTTCATGTCCCGCTGGGCATCATTATCCATTCCAGTGGAGTTCCGGGGTAAGGCTACTGCATGAGCCTCTAGCAAACCTCCTACGGAATTATTCCCTAGAGGAAGCTAAGCAGCGGCTTAATGCCAAGTTTTCCCTCAACCTCCAAGCCTTCCCCGAGCTTAACATAATGGACTTTACATAAATTAGAATTGTTTTACACCGGGATTGGATTCTACGACGCACGAGGACTCGCTTTCCTAGCGGCTAAATTATACCATTAAAGGTAAAATCCTCGTCTCCTCCTTAAAATAATAATTCCACAAATTGCCGGAAAATCGTTTTATCGACCCGCGTTTTCCCCCTTACACAGAATGGTTGCGAGAGTCCCTCCGCTACATTTTCTCCTAGGCTGTACTATAATGAAATCATTAGCACTCGATACCGAAGTCATTTCGCTTGGACTCGTCTTCCAACAATCTAATCCTTTTTCAAGCTTCCTCTTATAACCACTCCACCTTAATGTCTCTTCCTAATAGAATAGCTTGTAATGCTGATCGTTTGCACGCCATTTCTTTGACCCTTTTCAGTATAAAAATTCTAAATTGCATTAGATGTTCTGATGTTATTAACAATTACTGTGTTTCCACGAGTTTTCAAAACTATTTTGTTTTCAAACCGAAAGTGTTTTCATGAGGAGAACAGTTTTCACAACAATTTTGAAAACTCTAAACTCCTAGACTTGTTATGGTTAAGTCAGGTTATATTCTATCTTCAAAAGTACTCTTCTGATTTTTTAAGAAATTTGGATGTTTGTCGAATTTAACCCTTTGATAACACCCAGATTAATGTCAACAGCCTGCGCTCATTAAATGAATCACAATTTGAAGATGTTATCCACTATCACCAACATTAGAGAATTTTATAATTATAAGTTACTTCAATCTAAAATTTATCAAAAGATCAAAAGTATCCAAGTATTTGACCATATAATATAAACAAACATTGCACATATACAATATATATTTATATAAATATACCAAAAGATATTTTGACATTTCATGTTTAGGCTATGGGACATAACTCAAAAAGCGTTATGTTACTTAAAAACTCAGAGAAGTGTAACAGAGAGTTAGAAAGCTATAGGAGCTCTGCAATCCAGTCTCCAGCTGTAGGGGTTTGTGTTGGTATATGTAATAACATTATTGAAGAATAGCATCTTGTCGGAATCGTGTTTGAGATCTGGCAAAGAACTCAATAATGTTGAAGTGGATTGGCTGTTCGTGATCCGAATGTATGATACATTTTTTTCTACTTTATATCTATCTTCTATATATATATATATATATATAACTTTCTTGACTCCACCCAAAATAATTCCGTGCCTAAGAGAAGGGGTCTCTCGTAGTATATCTAACTTCGAAAAACTGTCTGGAGTCGGTCAAGCTTAGAAAGGGGCAAAGGGAACTCGGGAGATCCTAATTGTGGGGTAAATGATTCAAGCAGTGCGACTTCTACTTCGTACAAACTCCCTTTAGCAATAATTACAGACTCTTCTTCTCTCAACTTTATCTTGGTCGGTACATCTTCTAACTGTACCAGTCTTCTTCTAAGACTCAGAGGCCAGTTAGCGATGCTAACCTTACCCCCCTCCTAGTCTTAATGTAACGGAGGCTCCTTACCCCGTGAATAATTGATTATCTTCTNGATGAAACTATTTTAGTGTTCCTCTGGGTAGGATTAATTTTTTAATTTTAATTGAATAATGTTATCTTTTATATAATCGAGTAGTGTCCCGACGACGACAACGCACCTCTAAATGATTTATAACGTTAAAAATTAATGCGCCATAAGCTGGGATCGAACCCGGGGTTCCTGGGTGAAAGCCAGATACTTAACCAATTGCGCCATACCTATATAACGAATATCGTAGCACAAAACATCCTATTTAAATGTTTTAATTTTAATTACCTATAACTGCATAAAACTTACTTAACCAGTAAACTTACTTAAACTTCTTTAAACAGTAAATATCTCTTTAAATATATATTTCAATTATAACTAATTATCTCTCAGCTCTTTTTCTAAACCATATTTATTATTCTGAATTTGTTAAGAGAATTTTTTTGTTGGACAACTTCAGATTCGTGTTTAGCACCCCAAAAAACATAAAGTAAACCACAAACAACTATTACACCAGAACTTTCCACTTTGAGCTCTTTTTATGCACCATTTAACTGGACTATTACTCATGTAAAAAAATCCAAACAATTTTGACATTAATAATACGGAGGAAACAATTTATTAAATTAAACAATAATGGCTTGTGAACGTATAAAATCAATAAAGTACGAGGTATAGAATGCGAGGAAGCTATGTGCCACACCAATTGACAATCTTTTTTATTTACCTTTCTTCAGAGCATTATGATCATTCTGAAGAATGATTTTTTTTTTTTTTAATTTTATTAATAAATTAATAATGATTTCGTGTCTGTTTATCTGTCCGTCATTCAACCTTCTGCGCACATTTTTGCTTCCGTTACCTTCCTAAAACTATAATACAAAATAAGATTCTACAACAAACTTTCTAATAAGGAAAAAAAAATAAGATTTCTAATTATAATGTTTACAAATCATTCAATGGTTCACAAGTTATAATGTAAAATCGCAACGATAATAAGATTAGGACGATTGTAATAAGGTTTATTTTACCTTATAAAATCAAGATTAAGTAAACATTTATTCAATAATCTTAAGATGTAAAATAGATGCAGGAGACCTAGATACGTTAGAATCTTAAAGCTTGGGGTCGCGACCTCCAGGCTTGTTTCTCCCAGTTCTTCAGATCTCTAAACCCTCTTTAGTCCATAAAAAGGATATAGATTGCGCAGATCGTGAATCCCACAGACTCTTCGTGTGCAACAAGAGATTTATAGGGTACTTTTTTCATCCTTTTTATAAAAAAAACTGGTTAACTGTGCATAAGAACGTGTTGCATAGACTATCAGTTGATAGTGCATCTCACATGCATAGTTTTTTTACCCTTTCACATCTTCAGCTTATAGTGCAGCTATATTTACATATATATATATATATACACAGGGTGTT
>KZ651912.1:561891-572874 GCA_001010745.2 Gerris buenoi
ACGATGACAATGCATTATTTTAATACTTTTAGTCATTTTTCAGCAGAATTTAATTCGTTTTCAGCAAATTTGCTGTATGGAAAGTTAGTTCGGGAAAAATCCGCAAGTTATTTTATTTGTTTTGACATATCCACATTTACCTACACTATTCATTTTGACGGGTTTCAAATTTATAATAATTTATGACAGAAAATTTAAAAACGTAGTTTATAAAAAGTTCTTTTTATCTTGTAATTATTAATAATAATATTATTCTAAATTTTTGTTTAACGTTTGTTTTTATGTCAAATGTTTCAAAGAATATAACACATATAACGTAAGACCTTATACGCTGCATTTAAAGTCTTTTGTTAAACAGACTGCAGTCTGGAGACCTATAATGTGCATTCGACATGGCAGTCTCCATACATTTGCTGCAAGGACATCAAGATAAAACTGCTGCGAGTATATTCGGAACAATAGAATACTTCCCCTTTTCAAATAGCTATTGCCAATTTGAATCATCTGTATATAATCGAGTAGTGTCCCAACAACGACTCACCTTTAAATGATTTATAAACATTGCACATATACAATATATATTTATATAAATATACCAAAAGATATTTTGACATTTCATGTTTAGGCTATGGGACATAACTCAAAAAGCGTTATGTTACTTAAAAACTCAGAGAAGTGTAACAGAGAGTTAGAAAGCTATAGGAGCTCTGCAATCCAGTCTCCAGCTGTAGGGGTTTGTGTTGGTATATGTAATAACATTATTGAAGAATAGCATCTTGTCGGAATCGTGTTTGAGATCTGGCAAAGAACTCAATAATGTTGAAGTGGATTGGCTGTTCGTGATCCGAATGTATGATACATTTTTTTCTACTTTATATCTATCTTCTATATATATATATATATATAGACACCCACGAGATATGCCCGGTGTGTAATCTAGGTGAGCTGGAGACTTTGGCTCATATATTCCTGAATTGCCCAATCTACCAGACACAAAGCAACACATTCCTACCAATGCATCNTAGGGATTACAATTCCAGTCAGATCATAAAATCGTAAGTGGGTGTGGGGAATGCATAAGAGAAAGTATAGACTTGTTTATGTTTAACGCACTGCAGGAAAATATACTGTTTTGTTTAGTACACAATACTGATTAACGCATTTAAAAAACCTGATAAATTCATATAATTCAGAAGTAACAGTAATACCAACTTCGGTCCAATTAAACGAGCTTGTACTACTAATTTTACAACAACTAATAATTTAATAATAAAAATGAATTAAATAATAAATAATAAATAATTAATAATAAAAATTGAATTAATAACAAAAATAATTTTAAACTAACAAACAAACTATTTTGTTAAAATTATAATAATTTAACCTTTAAATGTATAATTCTGATGGTTAGGTCAGACTATATATTTGATCAGCAGTTTTTGAGAGACCTATAGGTTCTAGGTCTGGTAAACCTGGAAAACCTTGAATCATGAGGAAAAATAATACGACTTTGAGTGATCCAGGATCCGAGTGTCCAGGATTAGATTATGGAGACACAGCGCCGAGAATCCTGGAAGCAAAAATTGTTTTCGCGAAAAATAAAATCGCCTTGGTTGTAACGCCAAACAAACAAGAAGATTAAATGCATTATTAATTTTATTATAATTATTAATTTTTATAGGATAAAACATTATAAGTTATATGTGTTTTCGGTCTTAGAGTTGTTTAATATATGCCACATAATTTGTTGTTAAACATTTTGATTTTTCATTTGCAGCTATATTTCGCCCTACACCTTGGGCTTCTTCAGGCTTAAATATAATTTTTTTTCCATTATTATACATATTTTTTGCATTTAATTTATAATTAATAACACATTAAATACATAATTTTTAATCCCTCGGTTATAATATGAGTCATTGGTATTTTTTTTTTTTTTTTTATAAACATTTAATTTACAAACATTATTTTTTTAAAAGAACTGGAAATAAAGGGTTCCAAATCTAACTAAGATGATTCATTTTAGAGCCCTCAATGCTTAGTAATCTAACGTTGATGTTTGGTAGCCCCCCCCCTCCTCTACTCTATGCTACTCGTCTTGAAAAGTTTGCTATTTTTAAAGTAAAGTAAGATAGGTTTGTTTTAATTTTCCCCTTGGTGTAAAGAGTAAGAAGCAACTGGTTTTAAAATCGTGGGAGTATGTCCTAGAGTGGCGTGATGTCCTTTAAAAGATTAACAATATTAGCAACAGAAAGTTTTTGAATCCGTTCAGTGATTGTTAAGTTAGACCGGAAAGGATATGCAGCTTTTTTTAAAAGGTTAATAATGCAGTGTAGCAGCAATAAACTTTATAACCGTGATGTGGCTGTCAAGTATAATGATAAAAAGATTAAAAAGAAATACGGACCTTACTGCCGCGATGTTTTATGTAAAGTAGCAAGCGTGATGCTCCTGAACTGTATTCAACCGCATTAAAGCTGTGAGAGATAGATAATTTCAAATATAAACAGAGTTACGCTTTGTATTGTTAATGCAAGAAGTTATAGATACTTACAACAGCTAATATAACCAAAACATATTAACCTTTTACCTTAAAAAATTATCAAAGAATACTTATAGAAAGTGTCTCCAGTCTCCAGAAAGCTATTCGAATGGCGCAATAACCTTTTACCTTATAAAAGTATCAAAGAAGACTTATAGAAAGTGTCTATAGTCTCCACAAAACTATTTGAATGAAACAATAACCTTTTACCATATAAAAGTATCAAAGAAGACTTATTGCGTCTATAGTCTCCACAAAACTATTCAAATGACACAATAACCTTCTACCTTATAAAATTATTAAAGAAGACTTATAGAATGTTTCCCCAGTCTCCACAAAACTATTCGAATGTCACATAATAACCTTTTACCTTGTAAAAGTATCAAAGAAGACTTATAGAATGTGTCTCCAGTCTCTAGAAAGCTATTCGAATGGCACAATAACCTTTTACCTTATAAAAGTATCAAAGAAGACTTATAGAATGTGTCTATAGTCTCCACAAAACTATTCGTATGGTACAAAACTCTTTATAAACTGATATAGGTCTACATAAAATTCTTAAATGAAAGAATAAAAACAAACTTTATAAATTAGATATGGAAGCGTCTAAAGAGGTTATCTAAATGAAATAATGAACTAATAATGAACTCTCCATTGGCATTTAGCCTTCGTATAACAATCATCAGTGCCAAAATGTGGAGCTTCATTTGAAACGAAAAATACAACATTTTGTTTTAATTTACCGTATTTAATATGTGTTTGAATGATTGTGCATCAATATCGTAGGTTTTTAGATATACCAATTATTGTTTACCACCACCTAGTAATAGAGTTAACATTAATAAAATTAATTACTGAATCTCACGTCGTTCTCCGAAATGAAACAGATTTGTCATTCACTTATTCATTTCATTAATAAAACTCTATTTCTTCCACATTTCGGCACTGATGATGGCCTTATGAAGGCTGTTAGTTGATTTATTAAATACAGACATGAAGTAGTCTTGCCTTTCATTATTTCTGTTTAATAATGTAATTCTATATCTTCCTCATTTCGACACTGATAATGGGCTTAAAGTCGATTGGTTAAATAAAAATGGTTTTCAATTTACGTGGAGTGAAAGTTTACGTAATTTCTTTAAACTGTGTAACTTATAATTGTCTATTGCAAAGGGTAAAGAACAGTTAGGCTAAACAAAACACTGCCATCTTAATCATCAAAAGATAAACATTAAGTAGGTTATACGATAACAACATCGATGTATCGATATATCGACAGCTGAGATAAAACGTTTTCAAGTAATCATCACTGGTGTTTTGGAGCTAATGTACAAGTACATAATGCTTCTTATTTCGAAGTAATAAGATGCGTAATGCTCCTTTGTAGTAAGGAGCATGATAAATGTACCTTGAGACAAAGGAATATCACTTGTGTTTATGAAAGTGATAATATCCCGTAGCCTGATTAACAATAAAGACAAAGGGATATTATTACTTTTGTATACAGAAGTGTGAAGTTCCTTTGTCCCAGAGTAAATTGGACTAAATATCCCTTTAAATGTAGAAACAAAAGTCCGCTAACGCTAACGCTTCATATAATTTCTTTGTCTTAATAGTTATTTATTATTAGTTATTATTATTACTTATTAGTTAGTTACAAAGAATTTTTGTCTAAATGTTTTTAGAATTTAGACAAAGGAACCCTTAATTCAGTATATTTATGGAAGCATTACGTCATTACGTTCCTTAGCAACCAAACATCTGTGATGATTTCTTGAAAATGTTTCCTCTCAGCTATCAATACATCAATACATCGATTTTAGTGCATTGTATTACCTCCGTAATCTTTATCAGTCGATATTCAATACGGTGATATTTTGTTTTCTTTTTACGTGTTCAAATAGCACTTCATTTGAAACGAAATAATTACAAGATAAAAAGAACTTTTTATATACTAAGTTTTTAAATTTTCTTAAACCGTGCCATCAATAAATTTGAAATAATATAATCGATATATTTCCTGTTTTGCTGTCATTTAATGTTTATCTCTTATTTATAAAAATTATAAATTCCTGTCGAAATGAAGATTGTAAATTTATGAGATATGACAAAACAAATAAAATAACGTGCGGATTTTTTCCGAACTAACTATTCATTCAGCAAATTAGCTGAAAACGAATTAAATTCTGCTGAAAAAAACTAAAAGTATTAAAATAATGCATTGTCATCGTGTTCTGAAAGTTTCAAATGTCTAGCTACTCGGGAAGTTGGTTAAAAATCGATTGCAAGATTTGTAACGGACAAACTAACAAGAAATCAAGTTAATAAAAACGTAGTAGAATACAAAATTTTGTTCTAATTTACCGTGTTTAATATGTGTTTGAATAATTGTGCATCAATATCGTAGGTTTTTAGCTACACCAATTATTGTTTTCCACCACCTGTTTATCTTCTCTTTAACCGCATTGTGTATTGTGAAGATACTACGTTTGTGAATGTAGATTTTATATATTTTCAAATAAAAAAAAAAAGAACTATTGAATTTACCGTAAAACTAAAGTTACCTTCTTTCTTCAGAATGTAAAAAATAAATCGGTGCAAAAAAATAAAATGGGTTAGATATGGCGATTTTCTATAATAAAACATTTTTTATATGCATAATTTAAAACATGTGATTTTTTTTCTTAGTTTAATAATTTTAGAAGAGGCGTTAGTGTAAGATTAGTGTATGTGGCGTTAGTGTGGAAGGCGTTAGTGTATGTGGCGTTAGTGTGGAAGGCGTTAGTGTAAGATTAGTGTATGTGGCGTTAGTGTGGAAGGCTCAGTGTAAGTAAGTAGTCAGTGAGTTAGTGTGAGAAGATAATTTGTGTAGGTAGGTAAAGTGAATTTATCGTTTCCTTACTTCTGCTATAATGGTTAGATTCAATCTCAAATGGTAATAAATGATCGCATATAAGAAAGTGTTAGATAGTTTACTATAGTTAAGAGGATAATATTTATAGGGTTTTACGAGCTTCAGTTTACTTATTTCATTTTAACCGACTTGATGTTGAGTATAAATAATATTAATTTTTTTTAAGAAATAAAGTTATTACTTTGTAGCTTAGAGTTTTCTAAATATCAGAAAAAAGTTTTTTTTGCCTTAAAGTTCCCCATACACGATCAAATATTGTGCGCAAACATGATTTCGGGCAAATTTAGACCATATTGACGAGTATACATCATGTTTGCGCAAACATCATGTTGTGTATGGGGGCCTTTGTACAATGGAGAGTATGCGTGAACTGCCTACAGGTATTTGCAAGTCTAGTTATCTTGGGTTTCTGATAACAGTAGATTTGATTTCTCTATACAGATTGATAATCCAAATGCCGATTAACTTTAATGTATTTATAAGTTAATACAAAGTGCAATCAATCCTAACGGCCCTTAGCTAAAGCATTAGTAAATGATAAGCGAACGGGATGCATCCCAATGCATTGTTGCAATCAAACCAGATAAGCACATCTAAATGTCGGATGTCGGATAATTCCTTGTTTACAATAATAACAAAGCGTAGTCAATCCTCGTGGTCGATTGCTGTAATAATTAGATATAGCTAAGATAAAAACCCATAAATAATAGTCTACCAATGGCTCACTGCTATTACAAAAGACTGAGTAAAGATTTATTTGGAGAAAGCTCTTCCAGCGCTATCGAATTTAAGTCGTAATAAGTTACAATCAATTCTTGTTTGCTTAACTAAAACATTTGGATGATGATTGTTCTTTATTATTATTTTTTTTACCGACCTTTCATATACTTAAGCTCCGAAGTATATTATTAATTTCTTCGACTATGTTTTTTCTCCAAGTTGGCAATATTTTCTTTTTTTTAAAATGCCGTTAAATTATGAAATCTTTTTAAGCTACACATTCTTTTCCTAATTTTCAAAGCCATTAAAACGATAATATAACTTGCCCTGCCGACTATAGCCTCATCCAGACTGCCGAACCGAACAGAGGAAACGATCCGAGCATTGGTCTCTGCGCCCAAGTGAGAAGCGCAGGCGCACTGTAGACTGGGCATGCACAGAGACCTGTGCTCGGCTTGTTTCCCAGTGGCGATCCTAGGGGGGGGGCAGAGGGTGCTTAAGCCCCCCCTGAAACCAAATTAGCCCTTCCAGGAATCAAATGATAAAATATACAATTTCACCTCAGAAATGCATAAAAGCGTTATTTTGAGTNTATATATCTAATGTATTGAACTATAAACTATATATCTAATGTATTGAACTATAAACTATATATCTAATGTATTGAACTATAAACTATATATCTAATGTATTGAACTATAAACTATATATCTAATGTATTGAACTATAAACTATATATCTAATGTATTGAACTATAAACTATATATCTAATGTATTGAACTATAAACTATATATCTAATGTATTGAACTATAAACTATATATCTAATGTATTGAACTATAAACTATATATCTAATGTATTGAACTATAAACTATATATCTAATGTATTGAACTATAAACTATATATCTAATGTATTGAACTATAAACTATATATCTAATGTATTGAACTATAAACTATATATCTAATGTATTGAACTATAAACTATATATCTAATGTATTGAACTATAAACTATATATCTAATGTATTGAACTATAAACTATATATCTAATGTATTGAACTATAAACTATATATCTAATGTATTGAACTATAAACTATATATCTAATGTATTGAACTATAAACTATATATCTAATGTATTGAACTATAAACTATATATCTAATGTATTGAACTATAAACTATATATCTAATGTATTGAACTATAAACTATATATCTAATGTATTGAACTATAAACTATATATCTAATGTATTGAACTATAAACTATATATCTAATGTATTGAACTATAAACTATATATCTAATGTATTGAACTATAAACTATATATCTAATGTATTGAACTATAAACTATATATCTAATGTATTGAACTATAAACTATATATCTAATGTATTGAACTATAAACTATATATCTAATGTATTGAACTATAAACTATATATCTAATGTATTGAACTATAAACTATATATCTAATGTATTGAACTATAAACTATATATCTAATGTATTGAACTATAAACTATATATCTAATGTATTGAACTATAAACTATATATCTAATGTATTGAACTATAAACTATATATCTAATGTATTGAACTATAAACTATATATCTAATGTATTGAACTATAAACTATATATCTAATGTATTGAACTATAAACTATATATCTAATGTATTGAACTATAAACTATATATCTAATGTATTGAACTATAAACTATATATCTAATGTATTGAACTATAAACTATATATCTAATGTATTGAACTATAAACTATATATCTAATGTATTGAACTATAAACTATATATCTAATGTATTGAACTATAAACTATATATCTAATGTATTGAACTATAAACTATATATCTAATGTATTGAACTATAAACTATATATCTAATGTATTGAACTATAAACTATATATCTAATGTATTGAACTATAAACTATATATCTAATGTATTGAACTATAAACTATATATCTAATGTATTGAACTATAAACTATATATCTAATGTATTGAACTATAAACTATATATCTAATGTATTGAACTATAAACTATATATCTAATGTATTGAACTATAAACTATATATCTAATGTATTGAACTATAAACTATATATCTAATGTATTGAACTATAAACTATATATCTAATGTATTGAACTATAAACTATATATCTAATGTATTGAACTATAAACTATATATCTAATGTATTGAACTATAAACTATATATCTAATGTATTGAACTATAAACTATATATCTAATGTATTGAACTATAAACTATATATCTAATGTATTGAACTATAAACTATATATCTAATGTATTGAACTATAAACTATATATCTAATGTATTGAACTATAAACTATATATCTAATGTATTGAACTATAAACTATATATCTAATGTATTGAACTATAAACTATATATCTAATGTATTGAACTATAAACTATATATCTAATGTATTGAACTATAAACTATATATCTAATGTATTGAACTATAAACTATATATCTAATGTATTGAACTATAAACTATATATCTAATGTATTGAACTATAAACTATATATCTAATGTATTGAACTATAAACTATATATCTAATGTATTGAACTATAAACTATATATCTAATGTATTGAACTATAAACTATATATCTAATGTATTGAACTATAAACTATATATCTAATGTATTGAATTATAAACTATTTATCTAATGTATTGAATTATGTATAAATCTAATGTATTGAACTATAAACTATATATCTAATGTATTGAACTATAAACTATATATCTAAGGTATTGAACTATAAACTATATATCTAATGTATTGAACTATATATCAAATGTATTGAACTATTTGGTTATTGCACAACAGCATTCGTGAAGCGTCGCTATCACACATTGAAGGGAAACGTAGTCGGAGATCTAACACATAAACAATAAACATAATTAAACTAAAACTGTGCAGATGTCTGTTGAATTTGACAGAAATCATTTAGGCTAGGCGCACACTGGGGGCAAAACAGTCTGCAGGCTGTCTGCGGGTTGTCTGCCCCGAGGCAAAAGATTGTCGCCGTCAAACAATCTTTTACACCGGGAGACAGCCTCCGCATAGACAGTCTGCAAACTATTTTCCTCCCAGTGTGTGTGCCTAGGTTAATTTTCGAACAATAATTTTGGTATTGATATAAATCTATAATATTGATCGATACCAAACCACAACAGTAAATCTGATTCATATCACAGATGACGAAAGCAGTCGATATATTCATTTAAGTAATTAAAAAATAAAATATAATGATTCAAATAATTCGATAATAGTGTTTTTGGTTCCGATATCACCGAAGTGAAAGGAAGCTATGTGATCGTTCTGAAGAACAAAACTTTTTTTAGGTCACCGATTTAAAAAAAGTTCTGATTGTGTTTTTAGTTCCGTGTCTGTCTGCACAATTTTTGAAAACCAACATAATATCTTAATAACTACACCTCTGATTTTATTGAAATTCGAATGGTTGGTCATACCTAATTAGCCTATTTTCTTAGTCCACGTAAGTTTTTACCTTCTGCTTCTATAATTGTTTCTCTTACACATGCGCACAAACATGCATCATTTACACCTATATCATCAAAAGCACTCAGCTGATTTTATATGTNTACCTTCTGCTTCTATAATTGTTTCTCTTACACATACGAAGGGGGGGGGGGGAGGAAGGTTTGGGAGTGTGAGATTTAGAATTGAATGTAGTATATCTTATCTAAAATAAACCCTGTGCAGCTTTTGTTTCTTTCATTTTTACCTTTCCCAGGACGTTTTCTACGTTTTTGAAGAGCAAAAAAAGGTCCCTCTCTGTCATTTTTTTATATCGAATATTAAGTTGAGGAAGATATTTTTTTTTCGCACGTTGATTTTCTTCGTAGGAATTGTTTCACTCGGAGCTCGGAATCAGGTCTCTGTCTATTGGATTTAGATTCTTTTTTTCTCTCAATCGGGGTCCCCGTGTATTGGACTTTTTATAAGTGTGCATGTATATAGAGTCTCTCTCTCATGCCGGATTGGAAAAGGAATAAAGAACCGGAAATTTTATTTAGGCACATGCCTTACCCTTACATCTCTCTTTATATTTTACCCTTATCTTTCCCTGAATTCAGTTAGATTTTGAATTGTTTTGTACCTTTTTCTATTTGATAGCAACAACGCAAATTGTCTCACTTATTTGTTTAGTATTTAATTAGCAGTTAAGAAAATTTAATTTCATTTATATAATGTGCTGAATTTTAATGTCTAAAGGTCTGATAATTGAGCTCAAATAACTCACATCATAGGCAGTTTGCCCTGATTAGTAATGGTGGACAATTTACTCATAGGTAAAGAAGAATTTTAACTTTTTTAAAAAATTAATAAAGAAATTGTACTTATTAATCTCTCTTGAAGACTCAAATAAAAATAAATAATTTCTAATGTATTGAATTATATGTCAAATGTATTGAACTATAAACTATGTATCTCATGTATTGAACTATAAACTACTAGCCGTTAGGCCCGCGGTAACGGGCAGAATAATAAATATGGTTGAGAAAAAGAGCTGAGAGATAATTAGTTATAATTAAAATAGATATTTAAAGAGATATTTACTGTTTAAATAGTAAGTTTTATGCAGTTATAATTAAAACATTTAAATAGGAAGTTTTGTGCTCCGATATTCGTTACATAGGTATGGCGCAAATGGTTTAGTATCTGGCTTACTCCCAGTAGCCCCGGGTTCGATCCCAGCTTATGGCACATCAATTTTTAACGTTATAAATCATTTAGAGGTGAGT
>KZ651912.1:706439-732533 GCA_001010745.2 Gerris buenoi
TTAAGAAGAAGTCTTTTATTAATTTTTAAAAATTTTTTTTTTTTTTAATACAAAGGAAACATTTAGTCTCTTTCTTTTAAAATAATATCTTAATTATCTCTTCGCTAAAAGACTAAACAAGAAAATCGTCTCAAATAAATACTCTAATATTATTCGATCATAAAAATTTATATAGTTGTCTCTAATTTTACTCGTTTTATAACATTGTCTTTAAAAATCACTTAAGTAAAAAATATAAAAGAAGGCAAATAATTTGATCTAGGTTTTTGTTTCTTTTTGCCTAAGTATTGTTGAAGGTCTTTTTTCTTGAATGACTCGTTGAAGAGATTGGTCGTTGAGAAGGAGTGCATCAGATGAGGTCTCTCAGTGCCTCCAGTATTCCTCTCAACTCGCAACACTTATCGTTTTCCTTCCAATCTTCATAAACTTCTCTGTCTTGAATCTACTCAACTAAAATAGCGTCTTTGGCCTCTACTCTTTATTTGTTCGATGCTCTTATTTCAGTACAATTTTCTTAAGGGGGACGTCTTTTTCTTATTTTTTTTCTTGAAAATTTCAGATGTCCTTAATACTTGTGTATTTATATAATTTTGTTTTCTTTCTTTTATTTCTTTATTAGAGAATTCTTCTATATTCTTTTTTATCTTTTTAATACTTCGCTTTAAATTAATCATATAGTATTAATTTAATTAAATAATAATGAGAAGAGAAAGTAGATTTATACAATGTTTATAACCTTTCCTTTTTATAACTCTTTTATATTAAACGAATCAGAGGTTAGACAGTGTTGAAATTTTATCCACCAATGGAAAAACACAAAATTGAATCATGGATCTGTTTTTAGGCATTGAATACAGTGTAGCCAACTTTTACACCTCCCTCTTTGAAGACGGTTGCTATGGTGCACTCCTATTGGTTAAATAAAGAACTAAAAAAGGAAGAACAAACTACCTCCTGTAACCTCCTAATTTCCTGGTTGTATGTTTAAATACTTTAGCGTTTCTATTGGCAAAATATAGTAGGTACAAAAAAGTGAAAACCAAACTACCTCCTGTTATATCCTAACTTCATAGTACTATATGTATAAGAGTGTATAAGTTTTTTTTTTTTTGTTTTTTTTGCGCGCGCGACAGATTTTTATTTAAACAAAACATTCCACTTTTTAATAAAAGACAAAAAATAATAATAATAGTAGGAATATCTCGAGCTTATACTAATATCCATTTTATTAACAGCCCAAAAACATATCCATTTTATATTATAACAACCCAAAGACATCCATTTTATATTAAGAGCTCAAAAACATATCCATATTATAATAACAGACAAAAAACACATCCATTATTATATTAACAGCCCAAAAACACACCCATTTTATATTATAACAACTCAAAAACATATCCATTTTATATTAAGAGCTCAAAAACATATCCATATTATCTTAACAGCTCAAGAGCATATCCATTTTAAAACTAAACTTTGCATTATGTCATATGGCCGCTTAAGGCGTCTGCGGTAGGTTTCTAGGAGTATGATTTTTAAATAAGAGAATAAAGTTGTATATTATATAATTATAAATAAGGACGATCTTGGAATGGAAATGAAAGGATTTATAGCGAAAATGCAAGATCATGGACGAAAAAAAAAACATGTAGGGGATTGTAGATGATTTGGTTGTGGGGATTGGTTATTACAAATATGGTTTGATTTCCAAAGAGATGGAAATCAAGAGATATGTCTCATTAGTTTTCTCATTTAATGTATTCGTATATTTGCTGATTTCTCCGTCCTTTAATGACGTATATTGTTGTCCATCTGGACTCAGAATCTAAATATAGAAAGGAAAATAATTGCAAGATAAAAAGAACTTTTTATATACTACGTTTTTAAATTTTCTTAAACCGTGCCATCGATATATTTGAAATAATATAATCGATATATTTCCTGTTTTGCTGACATTTAATGTTTACCATTAAATATAAAATTAATAGATAAATTTAAAACCTGTCAAAATGAAGATTGTAAATATTATGACAAAACAAATAAAATAACCGGCGGATTTTTTCCGAACTAACTTTTTATTCAGCAAATTTGCTGAAAATGAATTAAATTCTGCCGAAAAATGACTAAAAGTTTTAAAATAATGCATTGTCATCGTGTTCTGAGCTGTTCTGAAAGTTTCAAATGTCTAGCTACTCGGGATGTTAGTTAAAATTCGATTGCAAGATTTGTACCGGACAAACAAACAAACAAACAAACAAGAAACCAAGTTAATAAAAACGTAGTAAAATTAGTGTGTCATTAAATGTTACTTTCTTACACCTTCCACTCATGAATGTGTTGTCGGTTTAACAAACTAAATACAATTATTTAATGCCCTAACTTATTGACTGGGTTTGAAATTGATACATTACACTTATAATATACTATTTTCATTAGGTAATTTAGTTCGGTTTTTAAATTTCAATATAAATATAGACAAATTGGTGTGGCACATAGCTTCCTCGCATCCTATCACGTACTTTATTGATTTGAATTTTTTACACGTTATTATTGTCTATTTTGTTAAGCTTTCAAAATTGATTTGATCTTTTACATGCATTAAAGTATCAATTTAGCAAAAGTTAAAGAGCGTAGAAGGTTCATATTTATCTGGGGCTATCTGCGGGTTACTTTCGTTAGACTATAAAAGTTTCCATACTAATCAGATAAGTATTTAATTTTGAAGCTATAGGTGTAAATAAATGTATGTTTGTGCGCATGTGGAAGAGAAACAAATGAGCGCAGAAGATTGAAACTTATATGGGACTAATAATGAGCTAATTATAAGCTATCATACAAACATTTTCATTAAAGTCGGACGAGTAATTTTTAAGGTGTTGGTTCGCCAACATTGATCGACAGACAGATACGGAACAAAAAAATATTCCATCATGTCTAAAACGGATTTCTTTCTTGGAATATTTGCTTTTGAAATCGGAGACATAATAGTTATTTATGCACCTAGGGAATAATGTAAGACATTATTTCCGCGTGACAGAGTTGATTCCTGAGGCAAAGCCGAAGGAATCAAGGCAACTAAATCCCGAGGCGAAGCTGAGGGTATTAGATATTTTAATTCCCGAGGCGTAGCCGAGGGAGATAATTATAACAAGGGAATCATAATGCATTATTCTCGAGGTACATACAACATTTTATCTCCAGAAAAAGCGCTATATAAGATTTATTAAACAAAGAAAACATTGCATTCCTTTATTAAACTAATTTAATACAGATGTAAAACAATATAAATTATTTAAAGAAATTAATAATCACTTTTAAAGTAATAAAAAAGATAAGTTCAACAAAAGCTAAACAAGAGTAAACAAAGCGTAGAATGACTCGCAATACAGCTGGGAGTTTAAAAGCAGTGCTGCCAACCTGATTTCAACAAATGCACTACGTTTGCTATTCATTCTCTACTATTTACAAAATAATTAGGTTGGCGAACGTGGATTATAATCCCGTTTTCACATTATTTCCCTGTTTTTTAGAACGGGGATGAAAAGACCCACATTATTACCTATAAACAAGTCCTGATAAGTTACTTTTCGTCCCTACTGGAGATAAAATATTGTTTGTTCTCCAGAACGATCACGTTGCTTCCGTTACCTTCTGTAAGCTCGGAAACGAAAAAGTTACAGCAGTGAAAATCTTTTTTTTTAGGAATTAGTTCTATTCTTCTTTAATTTTTTAGAATATATTTTATTTTATGAACTGGATTTTTTTTTTTTTTTTTGCTTTTAAATAAAAATATGTTAATTTACATTTGAGTTTTATGTATTTTGTAATAAACAAAACTTTCTATTTTCGTTTTAGAAGATTTTGTTCAAAGAACTCATAATAATTATTCTAAATTTTCCATTCTTCTCTTCTTAGTTTCTGTTCTAATGAGATTCACACTTTTAATCAGTGTAAAGACAAAATGAGAAAAGACAGACAAAAGGGGGGAGAGGTAAAAGATAAAATCCTATTTCTTTTGTAATGATATATTATAATGATACAAAGTAGGGGCCGACGCAAATAAGTGCCTTGCGGTTTGGGTATAGCGGAAAGCTTTAGGCCGCGGCGGCTTGCGGTACGCTTTCATTAGCGAAAGCGGTGCGGAGCGGCACTCTGTGGTTTCCTACCCCACCCCCCTCTTAGTGATTTGTGGGGCCCTTCAGTGTAGAACCTTAGAAAAGGGGCCCCACGTCACAAAATGAGAGGCGAGGGTTCCCCGTCAAAATGAGTTAAGAGACTGTTGAAGGTTTTCCCTCTTCTATCTTCAACATTCTCCGACCCTCGTATGAGGCATCTCTCATTTTATATTTTACACTACGCTTTGCTTAAACTAAATGAACGCAATCTTTAATACATTCTCTGGTATTTCTCTATAATATCGTTTTGCTTCAGAGCTTACCGAAGGTAACGTAAGCTATATGATCTTTCTGAAGAACAAAAAGCAGAGCTATTTTAATATGTCTCCGATTTCAAAAATTCCAAGACAGAAATCCGTTTCAGACATCAGAGAATATTTTTGATTCCGTATCTGTTTGTCGATCTGTTACTAATTTATTTTGTGAAAACCAACTTATTTTAAAAGCAACTCGTCCGATATTCATATAAATATGTTTATATAATAATTTTTTACTTTAGCACCCCTCTATACCCCTTTGTGTTAATAGTTATTTAGACAAAGGAACATATTATACAGAGTAGCATATTATTCCTTACTCTAAAATACTATTAAGACGTAAGGATATTTATTCCATTGTACCTTGGGACTAAGGAATATCACACTTGTGTATATAATTGTGATCCATATGTCTTAGTCTAATCAAATTATTATTAGTAGTAGTAATCTAGTACTTCCTACTAGAACGGGTAGGACGAACCACTTGTTCGAACCTTGCAATTAGGCCATTACTCAGGCCCTTTTTTACGCCCCGTGGTGGAGAGTTCCAGTTACTTCACACATCATACATTTGTACATTGTACCGCCGAAGCGAGTATGGTGTGGTCATTAGTATGCTATATAAGCGAGCGTCAAAGCGTGGGGGAAGAGTCCTCATATAGAGTGTCCCTCGCCCTGCTCCGTCCTCGAACCATGGATACCAATTACATCATCATGACACAGATCGGACCCACATTAAAGAGTGGGGGAAGAATCCCCATAAAGGGTGTCCCTTGCCCTGCACTGTCCGCGATTCATTGATGCAATTCAGAGTATCATGGCAGGGGATCGAACCCACGACCTCGAGTTGCCTCGACTCAGTGATAGCTGCGCGGTGTTTTTAGCACCTCGGTCACCCTGGCTCCCTAATCAAATTATTAAGATAAAGTAATATTAAATATAAAGCTGCTCCAGGAGTCTCAATGTCTTGGGGAGTCAAACACACGTACCTTTGAGACTTTTGTAGTGCAGACTATTCTTTAGAACCAAGGGGGGTACTAAAGTAAAAAAGTGCCAAAAAGGGTAGGTAATAATTAGACCATTGTTGGTCTCATATAAGTTTCAACCTTCTGCACACATTTGTTTTCTTCCACATGCGCACAAACATACATTTATTTACAACTAACATACCTATATCTTCAAAAGTACTCATCTGATTTTTATGAAATGTTGATAATAATAAACTCATTTCAATTTACGCTCCAATGTCTAACATACACATTAATTTATGATTCAATTTAAAATTAAGGTGACTTCCTGCAATAATGCGCCTAACATTTGTTGCATTTAGAAATTAATATACTTTTTTAGGTACTTCTTTAGATTGTTACTCCCTTATATGCTTTTAGAATATAGATGACTCTGACTAAATAACTATTAAGACAAAGTGATGTTTAGTCCAATGTACTTTGGTACCAAGGACACACTACTATTTTTAAAAGGAGAGTAAAGGCGGAAATACACATGCTAGTTACTCGCACAAAAACATACGAGTAGCTCGCAGAGGAGAGCTACTGGCATGTGTATACATCAAATAGCATGCGAGTGAAAAGCATGCGAGTAAATCGCACGGGGTTTGATTTTTGTCTTGCCAGTGGCACAAGTATAGTGGTGGGGGAACTGATAAGGCACGTGTAAACAGGCCTGCCAGCGCAAGTTTGCTAGTAGCTAGCACGAGTCTCCCTCAGCCCTTCAGTCTTCAGTTGCGTTCCTTCCTTTCACGGGTATCTGACAACAACTCATCTTTTTTCTACGGAAGCATTCGCTATTGTTTCATAAAATTATTGACGTCCCCGAACCGCATTTCATTTAGTAAGCACGGACTCGCTCCGTGTACCTAATTCCCTTCTAGCTATATCCAATCTTTTTCCCACACTCTTTGTGTATTTTTATTATTTTTTAAATGTTTAAAAACACAGTTCTTTGCAAGTAACAGAACAATCTGGTTAATTTCATCCCGCCCCGATGCATTCATAATGTACATTGAAACACAATTAATAAAACTATCAAAATTAATTAAATCAGATACAATAATTTCATAATTTATTCAGGCTAAGAGAAGGCAATAAACGTGTGCCTGTTTCAAAACTAGAACTGTGACTGGAATGTGTATTGTCATGTGCTAGTAGCTCGCACAAGACCGATAATCCGGATGATACTAGCATGCTGTTTCACTGGCAAATGTACACAGCGTCTGCAGCATGCCAGCTTCTGACGTGCTAGTAACTCGCCACTGGCATGCTTTTTCACTAGCATGTGTATTTTCGCCTTATCAGTCTAAAGAAGAATACTTCTTACACCTACTATAGATTGTTACTCCTCTCTTTTTTCCTTATAAGGGGAGTAACAATCTAAAGAAGTGCCCATTTTGTCCTAATATAACCCTTAATATAGCTCAGATATTACATTACATTCAGTCTTATTTTCTGAGGGACGTGTTGAAAAAAAAAAATTAAGAAAATTAAGTAAAAAAACTATTTGTGATTGCCATTATGGATTAGAAGCATTTTGGAGCGGCTATTTTTTAGAGCTTTTTTTCACTTTTATACTCCTATTATAGTTTTATGAGGCTTAACTATGCCAAGAATTTATAAAGTTGTAACATTTTGTTAGCCCCTTAACAGAGTATTGGCCCATAAGCGCACTATAACAAGCACTTAACGTTTATTATTATGTTCAAAGAACTCCAAGACTCCGTTAATTAAAATTAAGTGTTAATTTTAATAGCTTCTTTATCTTTAGGTTTCAGAAAATGTTTCCGAATTGGTCATCAAATTTGTAATCTTGTTATATTTCATTAATATTTTACAAAAAAAATCTCTTTCAGCTAATTCCCTTTTTTCTTTTCGTAAAAGGTTTTGTTTGGTTGTTGTTTGAGTTAAAAAAAAGCGTGTTTTTTTTGTATTACTTCCTAGCTTACCGAAGGTAACGAAAGCTATGTGATCGATCTGAAGAATTAATATTTGTTTATGTCTCCGACTTAAAAAAATTCCATTACAGAAATCCGTTTTAGACATCAGAGAAGAGTTTTGGTCTGTATGTCGATCAATTTTTGCGAACCAACATATCTTAAAACCCACTGATCCGATTTTAATGAAATTTGGATGGTATAGTTCAGAATTAGCCCATTGTTGGTCCCATATAAGTTTCAACTTTCTGCACCCATTTGCTTCTCTTCCACTTACTCACAAACATACATTTATTTACACATCATCTGATTTTCATGAAATTCAGATGGTTTGTCGAAAGGTAAAATAAGTCTGCGCTCTTTAAATTTTATTAAATTCTTGTAAAAAATCGCAAAAAAGTTTAATTTAAAAAACCAGGGGGGGGGAATACATAAATTTGACAATAAATTTGTTGTAAAAGCAAAAAATCATTAAAGTATACGAAATAGGACGCGAGAAAGCTATGTGCCACACTAATTGGCTAACATTCTTTTCTGACAGTTCTAGTATGTTGTAAATAACGTGATTTTTTTGGAAATATATATTCAGGCTAATCCGTCAGGCATGTCAGTGACACCTCTCCCCTCCTAGTATACATGCACACTCACGAATATTTTTTTTCCCCGACACGACTTCACACTTATGTATATGTATGAGTATTAGGTCTGGATGGATAAATCATACTGGGGGTCGGCATATGAATATGCGGAGTAGGGTATCTCTCATATACAATATGTGTCTCAGTCCGTCCCCCCCCCTCCCATATACTATGACTTATACATTAATATTAGACATGAAGTATTACAATATAACCTTGCCTGACCAGCTAGCTTTTTGCGCATGATTGAGATTAAATTTCTCTTAGTCCTTACAATCTTTTCTTCTGTTGAATTTGACACTCAAATATAATTAGTGAAGCCCGTGTCAACGGGCAGAATAAATATGGTTGATAAAAAGAGCTGAGAGATATGACTTATAATTAAAATATTTAAATTCAAATAGATATTTACTGTTTAAATAGAAAGTTTTATGCTGTGAGATTCATTACAGTTGGATAGCTCAGTGGTAGTGTTCATGCTTCATGTGCTGGAGGTCACTGGTTCAAGCCCAGCTTATAGCTCATTAATTTTTATCGTTATAAATCATTTAGAGTCGCCGTCGCCGTCGTCGGGACACTACTGGATTATATAAAAGATGTTTTTGAAATATTAAACAATTCAAAACATTCTATAATTGTATACAGTCTAAGGCCTCGTAAATACTCAGATGATCAGAACAGAGGGAACGAGCCGAGCATTGGTCTATACGCAGGTTCAGTCTAAAATGCGCATGCGTATCTCAGACTGGACATGCGCAGATACCAACGCTCAGTCGTTTCCCTGTTCGGTTAGGTATTCTGGACGAATCTTAAACGTTTAATTTTCCAATACAATTAAGTATATTGTTAGTTTTGTTCTATACTTTTATATGTCTGATCTTACTTCCAAAGCTAAACCCAAACGCGTTGGACTATTGTTCTCAACAAACCCTAAATAGTCTTCTATTGTTCCTCTTTAAGCTGTTCCAATTTGTTCTTCTATTAGCTTTTCCGATTACCCTTCCTCATCTAGCCTGGTCATTCCAATAGACCTCACAAAGCTAATTAATTTTAACTCATTAAAGCTTCTTCGACAAAGCTCATTGGTGACTTCCCTTAAACAAGCTTATGGCCCATAACCTTTGACACTCTTCATTTTTGGCTTGTAAAAGCATGTTGCTATGCTTCATCCTTACCAGTCATTCCAAAACTCGTTCTAGTGATTTATTTAATTTTTTTATACGAGTGAACTAGTCTTTCGGATAATAGTCCCTGATAAACAAAGGTGTAATTGTCTGAAAATTTCATTCAAAAGGGTCAAGTAATTTTGAAGATTAGCCTCTTCAAATGAAACAGACATAATTGGTTCAATTTCATTACTCAACATGATTGAAACAGGATTGAATCAATGAAATTAAAACATGTAAACATCAATTCAATGAAATTGCTTATTGCATATTTGTCGTTGAAAAAGAAGTTGAACTAATTCAACTTTTTAAGCAATCTGATTTACTTGCTGAAAGGAAACAAAATTAAACTGTGTAAATCGCTCTTTCAATGATGCTTTCTTTTAAAGGAAGGTTTCAGCTGCATAGGGTTACATTTATGTTTTTTAACCTTGTCAGATTCAATATTTGATTACTTCGTTTATATAGTATAGAGTAATTCAAATAGATTGAAATAGTGTAAAAAGAGTATCTCTCAAATCGTTAAGCCTGTGGAAAGGGGCTTAATATTATATTTAGAAAAAGGTAATTAATTTAGATATCTCTATTTAGATAAGTTGTTATATCTATTTGAAGACCGACAAATCAAAAACAAACATTTATTTTATTGGAATAAATGTGGTTGCCTTAGCTTAGCAATATCAAATCATTTCGAGGTGAGTCACTACCGTCGGGAGATTACTCGATTATACAAATAATAGAACAGTTATTTTATTTCATATTTGTTTAAGGGGATCCTTTAGGGGGATATTTTTTTTTCTCTATAACCACAATTAATATTCAGTTCATAAATGCAGTTTGTTATATTACGCGTACAGAATATACTTATGATTCTTTTTATATTATTTTTATATTTACAATAAAAATGTGAATACGAGTGCAAATAAAAATAATATATTCTTTTGACTCTCTAATCCTTAGGGTTTTTCTTTACCTTCTGTCCACAAAATGTCTCCTTACTCATTTTCCTTTTGGCCCCTCTATATCAGAAGCCTTTCTGAACGTCCCTAAAAAAAATAGAAATATACACAAAGTGAAAAAAAGGGAGCGGTCGGATAAAAAAGGGTCCTGTCCCTTTAGAGGTAAAAATTGCAAATACTTGGTCCTTTCCTTATTTTTTTTTTTTTTAAGGGAAGAAAATCCTTAGGATCTGAAGAGATCCTGAAGAGAGGGGGGAGTACTAAAGATAAAATCCTGAATCTTGCTTCCTCTAAAGTCTTACTTCTTTTTGGTAAAAATTATAATCTTCCTCACTTCTTGTTTTTAAGTCTTTATTCCTTGAAGTTTATCTTTCTCCCTAACTCCCCCTTTTTCTTTTAGGTGATATACATTTCTTAAGAGATACCCAAAAAAAGTGATCAATTTTTTTTTGCCTGCGTAAAAAAAAGGAATTTAAAGACTTTCAGAAAAGATGTAATATAAAAGTTTTTTTTTAAAGTTATAACTTTTAAAATAAAGGTTGTCATAACTTAAAATTACCCTATTGTAGAAAAGTAAAAAATAAAAATGATATTAATAACGAAGGGAGAAATAGATATAAAAATACACCCTGCCACTGAGGCTCGAACTTATAATCCTTTGTTTAGCTGTCTTCTTCAATAAAGTTCCTTCTTTTTTAATGATCACATTACTTCGACGTAAATTTCCACATATATTTTATATTTTATTTTAATTATTTTACTTTGCTTTATGTCTTGTTCGTCTAGTAAAATAAACTTAGGAAAGATTACATTTATCTATTCTTTAGAATAAAATTAATTTTATCTATATCTATTTTTTTTTAATTATATGTATCTGTTTTACTGCCGAGCTTATACTTTTTTATGACTCCAATATTAAAAATAGTCTACTCTTATGACCTACCATTAAAAATTTCATTAAAATAAGACGAGTATAGATTTTATGATAAGTTGTTTCGCAAAAAATGAACGACAGACTGACAGACACGGGCGCCTGGCCTGGATGGCTCGGAGGCAAGTTAAGCAGCATCGAGCCGGGTCAGAAGGTGGCCGCAGCTCTGGGTACGATTCCCGGACCAGGCACCCCATTGTCCACCCAGCATTGTTTAAACAAATGGGAAGCTCCTCGTAAGAGTGGCGCCACCAGGTTTCGACCTGGAAACCATGATAATGACACTCTTGGTTGTTGTACAACTAGGAGGTGAGTCATGGTTGACGACTATATCTTCATACACTAGTGTGTAATGTGAAGATTTCGGTCCCTAACCCGGGTTTGATGTATGGGCCCACCTAAGAGGCCTGCATCTTCGGGTGTAAAAGCCCCCCGGAATTTAAAAAAAAAGACAGACACGGGGCCAAATATGTTTGTTGATGACCGAAACAAATTTCTTTCCGGGAATGTTAGAAATAAGAGACATGCAAATATTTTGCTCCTCGCAATGCTTTCGTTACCTTTGGTAATCTTGGAAAGCAATAAAAACCAATGATTTAAAATTAAAAATAGTCTGCCAAATGATGTGGCACATAGCTTCCTTGCTTTATTTTATGCTTTTACAACCTATTATTGTAAAATTTATTTAATTTTCACAATTTTTTTAATCTTTCAAAATTGTTGATATAAAATTTTTCTTTCAAAAAAATCTTTCAAAGTTTCAATTTAGCAATATTGTAAGTGAGTAGACATTTGCAATTAATCTGCGGCTATCTGCGGCCTAATTTCGACAAACCATCCAAATTTCATTAATATCAGAGGAGTTGCAATTAGATAAATATTGGGGCATATGTGGAAGAGAAATAAATAGACACAGAAATTCGAAACTTATATGGGACCAACAATGGACAATCCAAATTTCATTAAAATCAGACATCTTTTTTTTAAGATAATATGTTGGTTCGCTCAAGTTGAGCAACAGACAGACACGGAACAAAAACTGTTCTGATGTCTGAAATGGATTTATGTCTTAGAAATTTTGAAATCGGAAACATAACATTTTTTTCGTTCATTAGAACGATCACATAGCTTCCGTTACCTTCAGTAAGCTCGGAAGCAAAATGGTATATTGATATAATTAATTGCGATCATTTGTATAGTACCAACATTTATATTTTGTTGGATGCTATATACCTATTCAAGTTTATTAAAGAAGTTATTTTCTTTCCAAATGTCAAAAATAATTGTTTTTATTTTATCTTCATGTAGGGATCTAGTTTCTTGTTATAACCTTATTTTTTGTTATAACCTTTTATCTTACCTCCTAGAATGGGTTTAATAGTACTAACTTGTTTTTACGCTAAATAAGTATGTGTTGTTAAGTTGTAATTCTCTGTTTTATAATGTTAATAATACTTTTAGTGCACTTCTCTCCCCCTTTATTTCTCTTATATTCATTTTGTTCTTGAAACCTTTCAAGCTCTGTTAGCCGATATGTCTATAAAGGTGTTCTATGTACTTAGTGATTCAGTTTGTAGCTTTGCATGTCTATATTCTAAAAAAAAAAAAAACCTTAAAGGTAGAGTATAATCTGTTGCTTGTGTAATCTATTGGAATAAACTTTCTACCTAACTTGATACTCGAAACGCTTTCGAGGAGAATCGATCGAGAAGAAGGAGTACGGCAGGGGGATTTCTCTGGCCTGCTTTTATTCCAGATTCGTTTTTCCCAACCGCCTTCAGAATATTCAAACTCTTTCGATCTGTTATCAGTTTATCTATTTGAAATTTTCATCAAGTATATGATGGAAAAAACTCCAGAAAGGGATACATTTTAGAAATTGCTCGAATTTTAATGCATAATTCACGTTTATATAGTAATATTTCTATTTGAGGGTTTTTTTTTCAAAAACACTTATTGAAATGTGAATTTTATATTGAAAATAAAACTCCTTTTTAACTTTATGCTGAGATCTCTAATCTAAGAAATGGATTTTGAAAGTGGTAAAAATAATAAGAAAAAAAAAATGAAAGGTTCGAGGTAATGACATGAGTTGTAAGATTATTTCTTGTGTCTTCACATTATGCCATAACTCTTCCTGTTTTTTTCTATCTTCTCGCAGGGCTGTTTTGTGGAAATTTATTGCTGGGCCAGAAGATTACTTAAAAAAATATGGGGCTATGGGTATTGTTCGGTTTGGTATAAAATGTAAGAAGAATGTGTGTTGTTCTTTAGTACGGATGATTATGTCTGGATGTAAAGGTATAGATGATGTGCAAAGAGAATAGAGAAGGATTGGGAATAACACCCTGGGGAACACCTTGCTTGCCTTTATCAAGAGAAACGAGCCAACACTGTTTCATTGCTTCCTTTCCTAAAGACTTTCTCATTCTCTATCCTTCTTTTGTTTTAGGAGGAAATTTCTTTTTTCCTTCCCGAAAAACCTTTAATATGAGACCTCGTGCTTCTTTCATCCTAGTGTGAACGTTGGAGGAAACTTACGGAGAAAAAAATATAGAGAGTGCAGAAGGTGGGGAGTTATGAGGAAGGATAGGGTATAGAAGGAGTGTTTTGTACTTTCAACCCCTCGGTTCCTGGGATCTTCCTTTCAAATAGGAATAGAGAACCCCTTTTAGAGCTTTAGGGAGAGGGTCCGGACAGAGATATAATATGACGGGCTGACAGGGGAGAGGTATCAGGTAATTGGGTCTCTCTGAATCTGACGCCCCGATATGAGAGGGGAGCTCCCTTCACTGACAGGTTTGTGACGTCACGCCCTGCTGTGACATCCACCCCCCCGACATCCACTAGGGAGCCTCGTGGGTCCCCTTTTCGGCCGTCGACCATATTAAAACCGATATCTCTCTCACGCTATTAATCTATATCAATTCTTTCCCCTCCCCCCAAAAAAACCACCTTCTCTGAACTTCCGAACGTTCAGAATTGAATATGACCATTTGAACTACAATTTTTTCCCCCCTTTACCTCACCTTAGTTAAAAATGAAAGCTTCCGTGGAAAATACCATATCCTCCTTCTTTTTTTACCTTCATCAAAAATATATTACGGAGAAAACATACAAAAAAATATTACTTACTATTCACATTAATATTTAAAACATTTATGCACAATTCTTGTTATTAAGAAATATGTATTATACCAATCAAAAGCGAATCTTACCCTTAATAATACTTATGCATTAATTTTTAATTAACATTATTTAATTAGTATTTTTGTCTGTTTCAGATTGGTAGTCAACCAGATTTCTCAATTTTTAACAAAGTAAGATTTTTTTTTTAACTTCTTTATTCGCTCTTTATTAAATTTAACACATTGGGATATTTAACAGCTTTTAACGATCCAATTTATTCATATATGTCATTTTTTCATTGATCAATAGATTTACGAAGCTTTGTGCTGAGTTTATGGGTCAATAAAAGTAAATCGAGGAGTATCATTTTTGTGCTGATTGAATTTTTTTAGTGGCGGCCCGGCCAATATGGCGGGTGACTAAAAAAAAATGTAGTTACCATGGCATGTTATTGATGTTATACATAAATTTAAAGGTCTTAAAGTGTTGAAAAAGAATATGTAACACATAATTAAGACAAAGAGATCTTTAGTCTAGTTTGCTTTGGGACAAAGGAATATCACATTTTTGAATATCATTTCAAAATAAAAATCGTGGGTAACAAATTAAAAAAGTGCTTATTTACCGCTGTATTAAAGAATTCTATATAAGAAAAGTCGCGTTGAGCTATAGGATTATTGTTTTGCGTGCCAAGAGGTTTTACTTTCTTCCTTATGATACTCAATCCCCTGACAATTTTATTTAATAACCCAAAATTTACCTTAGCTTGTATTTTCTTTTTTCACAATTTTGTGCAATGTATCAAAAACCCAGTTACTATTCTATAAACGGCTTTAATAATTCCCTGAAAATGATATTTTTCTTTCTTTCTCTAAAAATATTAATACGTTGTAGAGTTTTCGTAGTCAGTACAGTTGTTATTATATACATTTTTAGATATTACTTACTACTATTTCTCTGAGAATATTGTTGGTTTTTGTGATGAGTCCAATAGTAGTAGTGTGTTTGGGTGTTTAGGGAATAAAGGCCCCAGGTGTTTTTCCCTCGTGGTTCCCCGTTTTTGGAACGAAAACTCTTTTTCTTTTTTTATGTTAATGCTTTAAGGGAAAAGCGGCCTGAGGGGGAAAAATAAGCTATATAGACATCTCTGCAGAAAAACGCTCCGCTCCATTTCATTCTTATATTATTTTATAAGGGCTTTTTTTCGCAGAAAATTTTCTTGCTTGAGAGTAAGAAATTGTGCTATTTGCCATTTCATTTTTCTAAGGCATTTACATTGCTATTATTAAACACAAGTTGGCGTGTAAATTACATTTACACATTTTCAAATTACATTTGCTTTTTTTATCACAGTAAAGTAAAAAGAAAGTACTTGTTAATTTGCTTGTATGGGAAGACTGATTTTTAAGTTTCTGCACAAAGTAAAAAAGAAACCTTATATAACGGCTCTGTCTGTCTGTTGCTCTCTTTAATACTCAAATATTTACTATAAAACCATGTTTAATATTTTAGGTTTTACATAAGCTGGTTCTAATTACAGAAAAATCATAGATGTGTAAAAAAAAATTAATTTACAAAAACGTTCAATAAACTGTATAGAATAGTACATTACGCGTCGAGTGTGGAAAGAAGCATTTTGCATTGCTCGTGTGGTTTTTACTACCCTCGCTATCGCTCGGGTGTAAACTCCACACTCGCATGCAAAATGCCGTTTTCGCACGAGTTGNCTGTCCGTTGGCTTGTTTCAATTCATAAACTACTATAGCTAGAAACATGAAATTTGTCACACAGGTACATTTTAGACAACTGGACAAATTTTGGAGTTTTTACACTTAATATTTCCAAGATGGCGGCCCGGTAAATATGGCGGGTGACTAAAAAAAAGTTTTTAGTTACCATTGCATGTTATACATCAATTTAAAGGTCTTGAAGTGTAGAAAAAGAATAAGCAACTATTAAACTTAATATGTTTTACTTACTCGTACAGAGACCGGCGATTATCGCCTCACGTACTTACATGAAGTGCGCCTTACTTGTCGGTTTTTGCATGACATATCCAATTCATGTTAAAATTGTTGATATGTCAGTATAATTGCGAATATGGATGGCAATGTTTTACCTACAATGTACACCATCCAGAGTCCACCTCTCATGCCCAATTTTCAGTGATCTGAGACATCTTCCACCCTTTTACACCGGATGTACTTGTATTAGAAGGCTCAACCTCCGTGAAATAATCCTTTTTTTTTTGTCCCTGAAATTTATCTATTAATTATTTATTTCTGCAGAACTAAACAACGTTGTTATTTTTTGTTGCTGTTTATTGACTTATATGTAGATACGCACTTTTGGTGTAGTCTTGTGTCTCTCGATTCTGAATACTATACATATATCTTATAAAAGCTAGATAATCTTGCGACGACATTTTTATTCAGAAAAAGTTCATCGTAAACTACTTAATTTTCTAATTTAATTTGCAACATCTATATCATGATTAAGCACAATTTAACGTAAGCTGATGATGCTTCAGGGTTTACGAAAGAAATCGGTTCGAGGCAACTCCAGACAAACTATCTCATATACAGGTTCATAATTACTTAGCCCAGTGTTTTCCATTTATTAGTTTTCATGTTTTCGCTGCTTCATTTTATCAAAATTTTTATCATAAAAGTAACTTCACGGCGAAGAATCGAACCCGGTCTTTCTCCGTCCGCGTTTACGCAGCTATTATATACTCAGGAACTAGATTTTTTTCCCGGGAAAACGGCTTATATCGTTAGATTAGATTAGTATTTAAATCAAGTTAGAAATTCTCTGTCTGTCTCCAAGTGTTAATAATAATTATAATTTGATTTAATTAAAAAAAATTAAACTTTCCGTAGTATGAATATGAATACTGCCAAAAACTTAAAAATTGAATTTTAGATTTTTATTTAAATGGACTACATTTTAGAATTTTTTAAAATTAAAATCGTTGAAAACGGTTTCAATAAAAAAATTTTCCCCCGTTTTTTCAGAGTTTTTGGAGAGTAGCGCACCAAAATTTGGTGCTGAAATTCATTTCTCGTTTTCACCTTAGGGTATGATTTTTCTGAACATGTCATGCCAAATTTCGAGAAAGTTAGTCCAGAAATTTAGGCTCTGCGTGTCTGCACAGACGACTGACAAACCAACATTTTTTAAACTCATGGAACCTCAAAAACGTGTAAGTCCATCAAAATCTTAAAATAGAATTTTCACACTATTACAATACTTTCTCTTATACATGAGGAGTTAAAAACTAAATCAGTTGGAGTTCGGTAGCGTTGATTAAGCTCAATAAACGAATTCCTTTATAGTTCCTCTCTGAGTAAGAATGTTTAAGGTGTGAACAAGTATTCTTCCAGTGAACACTTCGATAAGAAAAAGGAATCTTGGGATGTGAAACGTTCCCAAGTTTAAATGGTTGGAACGTTAGTAAGGTTTCAAATCTTATTACTTTGGACAACTTATTCGCTTTACTTGGCCCTTGCGTTCTTTCACCCTTTAGGCTTCTCAACCCTTTTTACTATCCTGGGCAAAGGGCCAACGCCTTGTAAAACACATTCTAGCCCCTTTCCCTTGACTTGGAAAACCCAAGATATCTCCCGTTTCCTTTGCCAGTCTTTATTAACTCTTATTATCCTATTCTCGTTATTATGTTTATCTTAGTCGATTTGTTTTATTTTTTTCTCTCTTTTACTTTTTTTATATTATGAATTCATTTATCTCTTAGATTATCATATTTTCTTAACAAAAAAAAATCTTTTTGTCGTAATAATAATGTTTTTTTTTTCTTTCGTGTACCATTATTTTATTTTATTTTTTATCCTTGTTTTATTGTGCAGCTCATCTTCTTTGCTCGTGATAAAAAGGAGTCATAACGAGTCGAGTCGTTATGCGAGTAGAAAGATAAGAGATAACGTTTTCTTTTTCTCTCTTTTTTTTAACAAAAAAAAAATGTTAAGGCAAAGTAGAAACGGAAAGACATAAACCATCCCACGCACATCTCTCTGAATTTACGGGGTAGTTAGTTTTTTTTTTACTGAAAAATTGGAATACAAATTAAAAAATAAAATATTTCTTCTTTTTTTTTGTCCCCAACTAAATAAATGTGAAGTTTTTGTTACCATTTATTTAATTTTTTTCTTTGTTAAACTTAATTATTCTGGTCATGTAACACGTATAATAATTTCTATTTTTATATTAATTAATTTTAAAAAATATATTATTAATTCATTTATTCTTTTGTTGAAATAACCATAATACTTCAAATATAAGACGTAATTTTTTCCTGCATCGTGAAAATGCGTCTCATATTCTATAAACTCATTGTAACAGATTGAACTATTATTTTCTTCTGTGAACGACGTTGCGTTATCAATTAACAACCTTTTTACTATATCAGATAGTTTTGTGATGGGGCGAAAATTCGATTTTAAGATTTTGATGAATTTACGCGTTTTGAGGTCACCTGAGAACACTTTTTTTTTTTTTAATATCCAGTCTGTCATCTATGAAGGCACGTGGAGCTTAAACTACTTGGACGATTTTGCCGATTTTGGGCATACACGTTCAGAAAAAGTCAAACATTATTATGAGAAAATTAGTCTGGGGTGTCTCGGACTGAGTTTATCTACGAACTTCTCGTTTAAGTATCGCTGAGAACGTTGTTTTACTTTTTATTTCCGGTTTTCTGAATTTCGCTAAGATATTATTATCGGACCGCTTAGATATTATTTTAGGGTTTTGTAGATCCTTCTCGAAATCCTTATGCCGAGGGTTTTGTGTCTGTCTGTCCGTCGCTCTTTGGTTCATATCTTCCGAACTGTTTAAGCTAAAAAGCCGAGGGTTATATGTCTCGCTCTAGTGTTCCTCCCGAACCTTTGAAGCTGAAAAGTTAAAATTTTAAATTCTGGCGTTCCTTTTTTGACCTACACATAGAAAAAATATAAAGAATATAAAATTAATATAATTATAGGCGAATGCGCAATTTAATCCCAATTCCACCTTTAACCCTCTTTTCTCAAATTACCCTCTAATGTTTTCTTTTATATATATATACCTATATTTTTTATTCTATCCTTTAAACAAGCCATTTATGGGAAAGATAAAATCTAGTTGAATGATCTTTTGATTAGAAATAACAAATACCAGATAAAGTTTGTATTGGTTAACTATTGGTAAATGGTGTTCCATAATACCCGAAGTTCCTCAGTTCGCAGTTTATCTAAACAATTGAACTAGGGAAAGAAGTCAAAATCAAACTATTCATACTTTGTTCTTATTACTTTTAGTGGCTCGATGAAACTTTTATATTCATCATAAATCTACAGCAAATTTAAGTTATAAGGTAGATTGTTATAAACTCGAGATATTTCTGAAGAGTTAAGTAAACAGTTTCATTTAGGTAAACTGAGGTTTGTCAAATGCTTCAATGTTTGTAAAATCCTTCAGTGTTTGCCAAATGTTTCAGTGTTTGCCAAATTCTGCTGTGTTTGTCAAACTTTTCCTTCTCGCAGTGAATTATTAGTTACCCTTTTGACTGACTTCGTCAACCTTCTTAGTGCTTCTGAATTATCGATGGTTTCTCTTCAGAAGTTCTCACAGATCGGTATCGGTGTCAAATAGAAACCTGTTACCAATGCTTCATCTCCTGAAAATTATTAATTTAACCTTCTATGGTTGTTCCCAACCAAATTACTGAGTTTCCACTGTATCTTTTTATACTTAAAAAAGAGAAATAAAAAATAAACTACATCATTTTATATAACAGCATTTTATTGCCGTGTTTGCACACTGCAATACGAAACTACAACACTACTCACTACAACACTACTCTACAAAATTTGTGAGAGACACTAAGGGATGTGCCACGCAAGCGTGACACATAGGAACTGTTCCAACATCAGACATGACGTCATTTAGATGTTGGCTCGGCATTACGCTATGTCCTGCATCGTTTCGTCGCATCCGACTCATTAGGGGTCCGACGATGCCCACCCAACTCTGGCATCCCCTGGTGTCTCTCACAAATTGTGTAGCCTATTGGCAGTGTGCAAACACGGTATTAAAATGCTGTTGTGTTTTGCCAGCCAACCAAATATCAATACCCTATATCAATACGAACATCTTGATCTGGTATAGGTCTACTAGAGTTAGGTGGACTTCCCAAAAAAAAGTCGAGAAAGCATTATGCCCATTTCTCTTATAATATTAACTATGTCTTTGAATTTTACTAATTTTTTGTTTTTAATTTTTAATTAACCCTACCAGCAAGACCGGTTTTATCCCTTATTCACTATTAGCTATAATTCCTTACACAAACTTTTCTATAAAAAAAGATTGTTTTATGTTTTTTCCTACCCTAATTTAAGCCGTTTGAAGTGGCGGAAATTTTTGGAAGGTAAAACCTTACCGGTGTTATTCACTTAAAGGGCTTCAGTAAGGGTTGGTTGGGCTCTTTGATGTTAAACTGGGTGGGCAGACACAAGGGGTCCAAACTCTATAGAACTGTTGCCGGACAAACTTGGTGAATAAGCCCCTTGCTTTTTTTCAGACTTTTGGAAGCTCGTTTTCTAATCGTTTCTACCTTCTTATCCTAAGTCTTACTTTGCCTCTTCAATATCTAATAACAGGGGAAAAACTAATTAAAATATAAAAGAAAAAACTTTTTTAAAATTAAAAAAAAAACGTATTTTTTAACTATTATATATAAGAAACTATATATTTGAATGGTAGGTAAAAACAGTTTTTAGCACCAAAAAATAACTAAGAAAAAACTTTTGAAGAATATGAAATTTTCATAAGAATTTAGGGTATTCGAAAACAAACGAAAATCTTCATGAACAAACAGTTTAAAAAAAGGTCTTTTTATACTACCACATTTGTTATGAACATCTCCAAATTGCGTTTTTCTTTTTGATTTTTATTTGTTTATTATTTATTTAGTTAACGCCGCTTAACGCTTAATGTGATCGTGGTTAGTATTATCAACCGCTTATTGTGATTAAAATAGCTTTGGACGGACTCATCCAATGCCAATGCATTAATGCATTACACATTTTCCGTTTATTGTTATCAATAGTCGGGTTAGAACGGCTATTATCCTTTGCGCATACCCGTTTATTATTTATTACGCATGCTCGTTTATTATCCATTGCGCATGCCCGTTTATTATCCATTGCGCATGCCCGTTTATTATCCATTGCGCATGCCCGTTTATTATCCATTGCGCATGCCCATTTATTATCCATTGCGCATGCCCGTTGCTCGTGACGATTCCGAGGACGGTACACTGCTTGGTTGGAAGAAACCTGAAAATTAATAGGTTTGTTCCAACCACACTTCAAACTGGTTTGGATCTGTCTGACGCATGCGCATCGGACCACAATTGACAGAATTCGGTAATGCGCATGCGGCGTACAGTTGGAAACTAGTTTGGGACTAGTTTGACTAGTTGTTGGAACAAGCCTAATACGTATAAGGATTTGAAAATACTTTATCTTTACATAAAATAATTATTTTTGTTTATCAAAATCAAAGCTTTCAGCCTTCATAATGATCATCAGTACTTACTGATTAATTAATTTATCAGTTACATTAATTTATATAATGTTTTTCACATTAATACTAATTTAATTTCTTCAAACATAAAAATGCATATTTGAATGAATCATTGGACGGTATAGACCCAACAACCAATCATTCACGTCTGTGAACAACATAAGACTCCTAAAAAGTAATTGTTTAATTACTTAATCGTGTTCTTAAACGTGTAAATAAATCTGTTATTATCTTAAACAGTATAATGTTGGAAAATAAATTCAGTACATTTTAAGTGATAAATGATTTATACTCCAACTCCAACCCCTATGCTAAAAGCAATGGGTTTACACAGGCATTCTGTATTGTAATTAATATGTATGTAATCTGCTTACACTAATGTAATGCTTTTTCTATTCTACTATTCTATTCTATATTATGCTAAATGATGTATAATAAATTATAAAATAATTATAATTTATTATTGTAAAGAGACTTCATAAATTATTACACAAATTTAACTTCCTCTTTTTCTCTATCTATAATTACATCTTGCTTAAATAAATTTATTCATGACACATTTTTAAAAATTAAATAATATTATGTTTAATTTAAATTATTTAAATTAAGTGACATGCGGTTCATCCATTCTTTTTACTCCCTCTAATTATATTAAATTAAATGTATGACATTATTTACACTCTAAATAAATATTCCCCACAATCTACTCTACTACTAATAAATATTCTCTACTAATAATAATTTGAAATTGTTCAATTTTTTTATTTTTTATTTTTTTATTTTTTATTTTTATTTTTTTNAATTTTTAATCAGTAGTGTATTTTTTTATTATAATTTTTAATCAGTAGTGTATTTTTTTATTATAATTTTTAATCAGTAGTGTATTTTTTTATTATAATTTTTAATCAGTAGTGTATTTTTTTATTATAATTTTTAATCAGTAGTGTATTTTTTTATTATAATTTTTAATCAGTAGTGTATTTTTTTATTATAATTTTTAATCAGTAGTGTATTTTTTTATTATAATTTTTAATCAGTAGTGTATTTTTTTATTATAATTTTTAATCAGTAGTGTATTTTTTTATTATAATTTTTAATCAGTAGTGTATTTTTTTCTATAGTATGCTGAGTAATTAGATTTCAGTTGATAGTATAGAAAGAGAAGAACAATATTAAAGGATTGTAGATATTTGATATTATTTTTACAAAAAACGAAGAAGAGAAATTCTTTTTTTGTGGTTGAGCGGGTTGTGAAGGGTTTTTGGAGCGTTGAAAAATCCGGGTGGGTTTTTTATTTAGCCCCGGAACCCACTGAGAATAATTAAAACATTCGACTTATCTAAATAAAACGCTTAATGTTATTATTTTAGAAAAAAAAAAACTAAAATAAATCTTGCATTTCATATTAAATTTCTGCTTCACTTGTCAAAAGTATAAAATATATTTTTTATTTATTTATTATTATTTTTTTTTCTCTCTTTATCTGACAGAAAGTCGTTTTTTGTTCCTTGTTCATCGAATATTTCGGCCAGTACTATCGTATTGTCCGAGGATTTTGGCTCGTTGAAGTAACTAGTGTCTCTTTTTTTACGTATCTATATTTAGACTACGGAGCTGAATTTATCTTTTTCCTTCTATTTTAGTATCTTTCATAAATAATACTTTATTTTTACGCTTATATTTCGGTATTGGGGTATTGCAAGTCGAATTTAAAATTCATGTTTTATTAATTTATGATAAATATTTATTATAATTCATTTTTTGTTAATTTATGTTTTATCATTTAAATAAAGTTTTGTTCGCTTTTATAATGTCCAGTAGTTTTATTAGCATTATACTTATTAGTTGACATAATAAAAAGGGCATCAATGTCTTAGTGGTAGTTTTATGTTAACTTCTTTAAGGAATTTATCATCTTTTATGTATTGAAGATTTTTAAAGAGAAATGTGAATGTATTTTTAATTATATTTGTTTTACGTAGTTGGTATATTTTTTATTTGTTGTATACTAACTGAAGATATCCTTTAATTCTCAATTTTTTTAAGTTAAATTTTATTTTTATTCATAAAATATTATGGATGCTAAGTTAGCATTTACGGTATTCTTTTATATAGAATATATGGAACCAGGGACGGTGGCATAGCTTCGTAGCCGTCTGCGTGCGTGTAGCGCTTTTTTTTCGCCTCAGGTTATAATTTTTCTGAACATGTATGCCAAATTTCGTCAAAATCGAGTATAGAGTATATATTCCTTATATCCAATCTATGGAATATACAATATATTCTATACTCTAATTATCAAATGATATTAAGCTAGACTAATTTTCCATAAAATGGAGAAAATGTATTAAATATATCTTTCTATTATATTTTTATTTTATTTCATTATAATTTGTAATCAGTAGTGTATTTTTTTATTATAATTTTTAATCAGTAGTGTATTTTTTTATTATAATTTTTAATCAGTAGTGTATTTTTTTCTATAGTATGCTGAGTAATTAGATTTCAGTTGATAGTATAGAAAGAGAAGAACAATATTAAAGGATTGTAGATATTTGATATTATTTTTACAAAAAACGNTTTTTAATCAGTAGTGTATTTTTTTATTATAATTTTTAATCAGTAGTGTATTTTTTTCTATAGTATGCTGAGTAATTAGATTTCAGTTGATAGTATAGAAAGAGAAGAACAATATTAAAGGATTGTAGATATTTGATATTATTTTTACAAAAAACGAAGAAGAGAAATTCTTTTTTTGTGGTTGAGCGGGTTGTGAAGGGTTTTTGGAGCGTTGAAAAATCCGGGTGGGTTTTTTATTTAGCCCCGGAACCCACTGAGAATAATTAAAACATTCCCTTGCTTTCAACTTGTTGGGTTCCCTGGACGGAAGGGGAATGCGGGTATATTAGTAAAGGGCAGAATCCTCCCTCGTGCCCTAAAACTGTTGGAAGTAATGAGACTCAGAAAGAAGGGAGAACTCTAGCCCTTCGGTAGTGAGGGAGAACTTCCCTTGCCTCCTACTGGTTAAACTGTTTCACGAAACATTAACTTCCTTGTTAGTCTACGTACCACCAAACCAAACTGAAATACACTCAAAAAATAACCTTTTCCTTGAAAACCTAAAAAACCTATCTAAAGATTTTCAAACTAGAAAATCCCTCGGGGATTTTTCCCTCCAAAAACAAAAAAAAAAATCTTATTCACTTGAAGTAACATTTACAATTCAAAGATCCCCCCCAAAGAAACCAAATTTGGGGATTTAACATCATCTTAGCATCTTAGTTCCGAATCCACTCGCTAAATTCAGGATTTTTTTTCTTTATCCAATGAGATTTAAAAGAAAATTTGGACTTTTCCGTCTCATAAGAACCACTTACTTGAAGACACTTTTTTTCTTCCTCTATCTACAATCCCTTAAATTGAATGGAAAAAATCCGTTCTCTCAAAAATTACACTGCTAGACAATCGAAAGCCGTCGCAATCGTTACCATTGTTCTTTATACAATAGCTTTAGCTGGTAAGCTTCTCCTTTCTTTTAGATTCTTTCCTTCCAAAAAAAAGAGTGCGATCCTGGTTTTTTTTTTTTCGTCTTCTTATTTTTGTAAAAGCTAATTAAATAGATTGGTTTCGTTATCTTTTCTTCCTTTCCTTTCGTTTCTCCACTGTGCAATATATTATGCTTGCTATGCGAGATGTTGTACGTGAAATAAGGTTAAGATGGTGGTCGATAACCTCTCTACAGTTATCTTTTATTGGCTGATTTATTATCTTATAAACTGTATTAAATTAAATCTATTTCGGCTTCTCAACAAGTACCCGAAGGCTTTAACGAAATTAGTTTTACTATTTTCTTGCAAAACTAATTATTAATTTTACAATTAATGAATGTTGAGTATTGCATTATATGAGGCGTTATGTTTATGAGTCGTATTGTATGCACCTAGTTCTATTGCATTATATGAGGCGTTATGTTTATGAGTCATATTGTATGCACCTAGTTCTATTGCATTATATAAGACGTTATGTTTATGAGTCGTATAGTATGCATCTAGTTCTATTGCATTATATGAGGCGTTATGTTTATGAGTCATATTGTATGCACCTAGTTCTATTGCATTATATAAGACGTTATGTTTATGAGTCGTATAGTATGCATCTAGTTCTATTGCATTATATGAGGCGTTATGTTTATGAGTCATATTGTATGCACCTAGTTCTATTGCATTATATAAGACGTTATGTTTATGAGTCGTATAGTATGCATCTAGTTCTATTGCATTATATGAGGCGTTATGTTTATGAGTC
>KZ651912.1:766399-776808 GCA_001010745.2 Gerris buenoi
TAGTGTAGTATGAGTTTTTTCTCCCCCCCGGAAAAAAAAGGCAACACTGGCTATAAACAGAACAGCTGGTTTAGTTGATATTGTAAAACCTTTTTACATGTTGATGAACACTTTATTATCTTATATTTTATACAGGTCAAAAACTAACTGTAGGAAAAATTTAATGTGAAAAGTGTTTTTACTGCACTCGAGAAACCTTTCCGCCCTCGCTTGCTGCTCGTGCTTAAATATTTCTCTCGAGTACAGCAAAGTGCCACTTTGCGCACTAGTTGCACAAATAACCATTTCTTACTTTTAACTTGTTCAATTTATATTATCAAGGTCCTGTTTCTTTACCGACTAAATTGGTTGAAATGAGTCTGCATTCATAAATTCGTCATTGCAATTTTTTGTCCAGCAAATAATTAGTTCTATTCTTTTGAATTCAAAAACTTTTTGAAAAAAGAACTTTTAAACGTTGAAACGGCTTTATTGTGATGTGGATAATAGTTTTAAGTGTTCTTCCATAAATAATAGAAGTAATTGTTACTTACATTTCCATGTATTGATTTGTGTTCTTTCATGAAAAGACTCATTGGATAAACCAATTTTCAATAAGGTGGGGGGGAAAAAAATGGATTTCGATACTGATTTACAACATATTATTCCATATGATAGGTTTTATATTGGCTAGTTTTATAGTAAACTGTCGCACTATGATGGAAAAAGGGATAATAGTGCGTCGTTGTGAAGCTTGGAGGATCGAAGTCTGGACGGCAAGGTTTAGGGTCGCTCGACAGTAGCTTGAAGGGCTCTCTGTAAAAAACCCTTCCCTTGTTGCAAGTACAGGAGGGCTTGTAGTGAAGCTACTCTTACTTGTATGTATAGGTGGATGGACACGTGTGTGTTTAGAGTGAAGTTAGCATGTGTGAAGGAGGAAAACCCCCTTGTGCTGCTGATCGATAACGTCACAAACCCCACATTGAAAGCTTTCCCCTACTGCTCTGCTCTGGACATTTACTATATCCTAGCCTCTGGGGACCTACACCTACAACATACCTTTTTTTGAAAAAAAAGTAAATGGGCAGATAGGGAGAGAGATTTACGTGGAGTCCGAATAAAAGTCCATTATCTGCGGATTTCACCTATGATTTTGCCTTGGCAATCCTTATTTACAACCCCTTTTCCCCCCTTTTTCCCCCNTGTGGATAATAGTTTTAAGTGTTCTTCCATAAATAATAGTCTAAAGTTGATTTTAATCTTCTTTATGCAATTAAGAACTGAATTTAAATTCATCTTTTTTGTCGTGTATTTTTTTCAGGCTATAAAGTATTATCATTATTACTATCATAATTACTTATTAGATATGTTTCATTAATGGTTTTGTTCGAATCTATTACCTTCCAATGGTCTTTTATCTACATATATCTACATATTTGTGTATTCACTAAAAATTTAAAGTTATAAATTATTAATTCATTGATAACATACATATTACATAATATGATATGACGTAAAAACTTATTATTAAATTCTAATTTTATCTAAGACAGGAACAGAATTGTTAATTTTAATTATATGCTAAATTATACTTACTATATAGCTTTGTATACTTTATCAGTTAGTATCTTATTATTAAAAACAGTGTATATCTTATCTTAGAAGAGGTATTTATTTCTATTGTAAAATAATTTTTACATTACACTATTGTTCTAATAAAAAGACAACCGTAATATAATTGAATAAGAAATTCAAGTGAAATAAAAACCAAACGATGTCTAGTAACACTTTTCGAGTTATGTACCACATCCAAAACATGAAATGTCAAAAAATATATTGCATCATTTCTTGGTGTTGACACATATTTATATGAACAAATAACCGGTTTAGGCTACTTTATAATCATCTTCTATTGTATATATTTATATTATAATATATGTATTCATAATTTATTCAATTATATTAAGTGTTTGGGGGTAAGTGGATCTTATTGATGTTAGAGCCACCCCTTACTACTTTTTTCAATGCTTGGTGTATATAAAGGGGTAAATCAAGTTTCTGCGTTCGATTCCTCACTGGGTAAGATTATTTTTACAAGCTTTTATTTAACTTGCAAAGTTCGTATGTATTTATGTTTGCATGGATGTATGTATGTTCGAATATTCGGGTCAAATCTTGCAACTGAATTTTAAAGCAGTTATTTTCACCGATTGAATTGACTTTTTGCATACACGTTTAGTTTGGATGGCAATGCATGGTTAGCTAAGTGATATCATTTAAATTCTATATGGTGGACAGCCCATGATGGCGGACTAGTTATTTTTTAAGCATGATATTGGTATCAAATGAAAGGGTTTGCTAAGAAGAATAGAAATAAAAGTTTTTTTTTTTTTAAATAAAATTATTTTATTTACAATACATTTTTATTAAATTTTCAATAATAATAAAATTTTGATCCACGAAAGCGTAACTACTCTCGAATAGAATACAAAGGATAGTTTTGTAAAATTAGTGTCGGACAAATTTTTGTTTTAATCCATTAGAAGTGAGCTAACATTTGTATTGATATATAAGTTGTAACGTTTTAACATGGATTTTTTTATTCTGGATTGCAGAAGAAATTTCCATCAAGCAAAAAACGACATGAAAAATTTGACTTTTTTCAATATCGTTCCAGGAAGTTAAGATTAACAGGAGGGCGATAGGTTTTCATTTATAGTACAATATTTTGACGATAGGTGGGCTGAAGTTACAATAAGCGACATGCAAAATGTGACTCTCTTAAATATCGTGCCAGGAAGTTAGAATATAGCAGGAAGTAGAATGCTTTTTACTTGTATTTATTTGTACTATATTTCGCCGATATAAGTACTGAAGTTTAACTTGCTGAAGCACAGTACACACTGTCTAAATTTTATATAAAATGATATCAGAGCTCCTAGAGGTCCAAATAGATTAATATTTCATCATTTCAGACCGTAAGATACATCTACCATATCAATTAGACAAACGTAATACTTATTTTCTCTACATCATGGAAAATCATTGAAATGTCGATGTGTGAATTCAAAGCCCAAAAACATAGCAATGATTTAATGTTTTTACTTGAGATGGAGTTTATTGTTTCTCTTGAACATCTGTTGCCTTTGCAAATTAAGATAAATGCGGAAATGAACACTTTTATCTAACTTAATTTAACTTTTTGAGTGAGTTATTAAAATGGAAGACATTTTCTAGTGGAAGGGTTTGGCTTGGGTATAATCATTAATGTTGTTAAACTCGATTAATGTAGTTTGAACTTGGTGATTTTGGAATAGGGGAAAACGCTTTGTTACAGTCGGATTAGTTTTGTAAAGTTTAAGGTACTCATAAGCGCTAAGTGTTTGTGTTTACACTAGTTTACAGTCGTTAACGGCTTTTGAGTTTTGCCGGTTTCCTAAGTACTTTATGAAGTACGAGGGTATAGTTTAGAGGTTCCGGTCAGTCTGTCTGTTTTAAAATAATTCAAGTCCGTGGAGGAACTCGAAGTTCATTAGTAAACTCGAAGCATTGCTACGCCGACACCGGGAGGCCCTTCGCATCCCTTTCACACCTCTTGTTATAATAATGGCGGGTTAAACGCTTAAACCAACACTGGTCTGCAAGGGTTTTGCCTCTGCCGAACCTAAACTCCCATTGCCAAATAACTAAACGGAGCTTGGAGGATTTAAACTCTCCTCTCCTAGTTATATCCTTGCCAGTCTAAACACGGAAGATTAATTGTGCACAAGGGCTCCACTCAGACTCCTCTTCTGTTTGTTATCTATGCATGAATGTATTTAGCGCATTGTTCGGGTTTAAATGTAAATAATGTGCTAATTGTTTGCAATCCTAAATCCTTTTGCTGATTGAGCTTCAGGGGAGAGAGAGCGTTGTGCAAAAGCCCCTCCTGACACTTTAGTTTCAAAACCCCTTCCACTTGTCACAAACTATTAACATACGGTAGTGCGTTTCAGGAATTTCCCTGGTAAAAGCTTGTTTAATGTAAATTTTATGTCTGTCGATGTAATTCCCCCCCCCCCCCNTTGAACCCGGTAGTTAGAACAGACCCTGAGTTTAGTTTGAAATTTCTACACTAGAGTTCTCTCTCACATCACTTAATAATTCAGGTGAGTCGCTAATGGATAGAGGGTTTCGTCTCTTTTCCACACTCTTATAATTATTTACTTTAATTATTAAGATGGTGTTTCTGTAGCCCACGTTTACAAGTTTTAAGTAGACCATAGACCAGATAAATTAACTTGTTCATTTTTAACAGTGAATGGTTTCGATTTGTGGTTAAAAATGTACATATATATCAATTATTTAATTTCAAAATAGGTCAAATTGATTGGGTGAAACCTTACTTAAAAACTTATCAATAAAAAAAAGTAATAGGTATGCTAACCTGACACGGTCAGTTGACTCTCATCATGAGCAACTTACGAGATTTATCAGCTGCTGATAAGAATTCTAGTGTCATATTCTTTTGTTGATTTAAAGTTAACAGTTGATGATCAGTTTCCACAGCTCTTGACATATCTTTCACCATATCCTGATCATGTCCCGAGCGCTCCAATATAATATCCTTTCGATCAATATTAATCTATAATCGATATATAACAATAGATTCTTTCAAATCTCATAAATCTAGGGTCCAGTGTCATTTCCCCTCGTTGATGCAAAGTTAACATTTGCTGACCAGTTTTCAATAGCTCTTGAGATGTCCTCTCTTGCACCAAATCCTGACCATATCCTACAATGTAATATTCTATCGATTAATACTAATCTATAATCGATGTATAATAATCAATTCTTTCTAGTATTCTATTCTACATTTCGACCTAAGCTGTAGTTACCATTAAAATGTAATATTCGTTACTAAAGGTTTTGTTTTAGATGTCTGAAGTTTTGTTGTTTAAACTCATTAGAGAATATGTGTTAATTGCTCTTTTCAATGAACGTCATCCAAGGTTCCTCAGAGTAATGTAGATTTAGGCCAGGGTAACATATTTCTCCTAAAAACTTTGACCTGATGTATCTTTCTTATTCTTTCTGTTTCATTTATTGTAAATTTTGAGTTTTTTTTATATACATATATTAATTTTGAGTTGATTTCATTCATTTAATTTTTGATCAATTTTAACTTTGGCCTGGCATGTGTTCAGTCATTCGGTTAAAATAATTAACGATAGCAATCATTGTTCATTTAGGTTAATATTCGAAATGTTGTACTTAAGGAACTTGAAATACATTGAGTATTGTATTTTTCTTGTTTTTTATATTTTCTTTAAAAAAAAAAGTTTAAGACATTACTGAAAGTGCCTGTAATGGATTAATTTGGGGGGGGGGCCAGTTGAACCCGGTAGTTAGAACAGACCCCGAGTTTAGTTTGAAATTTCTACACTAGAGTTCTCTCTCACATCACTTAATAATTCAGGTGAGTCGCTAATGGATAGAGGGTTTCGTCTCTTTTCCACACTCTTATAATTATTTACTTTAATTATTAAGATGGTGTTTCTGTAGCCCACGTTTACAAGTTTTAAGTAGACCATAGACCAGATAAATTAACTTGTTCATTTTTAACAGTGAATGGTTTCGATTTGTGGTTAAAAATGTACATATATATCAATTATTTAATTTCAAAATAGGTCAAATTGATTGGGTGAAACCTTACTTAAAAACTTATCAATAAAAAAAAGTAATAGGTATGCTAACCTGACACGGTCAGTTGACTCTCATCATGAGCAACTTACGAGATTTATCAGCTGCTGATAAGAATTCTAGTGTCATATTCTTTTGTTGATTTAAAGTTAACAGTTGATGATCAGTTTCCACAGCTCTTGACATATCTTTCACCATATCCTGATCATGTCCCGAGCGCTCCAATATAATATCCTTTCGATCAATATTAATCTATAATCGATATATAACAATAGATTCTTTCAAATCTCATAAATCTAGGGTCCAGTGTCATTTCCCCTCGTTGATGCAAAGTTAACATTTGCTGACCAGTTTTCAATAGCTCTTGAGATGTCCTCTCTTGCACCAAATCCTGACCATATCCTACAATGTAATATTCTATCGATTAATACTAATCTATAATCGATGTATAATAATCAATTCTTTCTAGTATTCTATTCTACATTTCGACCTAAGCTGTAGTTACCATTAAAATGTAATATTCGTTACTAAAGGTTTTGTTTTAGATGTCTGAAGTTTTGTTGTTTAAACTCATTAGAGAATATGTGTTAATTGCTCTTTTCAATGAACGTCATCCAAGGTTCCTCAGAGTAATGTAGATTTAGGCCAGGGTAACATATTTCTCCTAAAAACTTTGACCTGATGTATCTTTCTTATTCTTTCTGTTTCATTTATTGTAAATTTTGAGTTTTTTTTATATACATATATTAATTTTGAGTTGATTTCATTCATTTAATTTTTGATCAATTTTAACTTTGGCCTGGCATGTGTTCAGTCATTCGGTTAAAATAATTAACGATAGCAATCATTGTTCATTTAGGTTAATATTCGAAATGTTGTACTTAAGGAACTTGAAATACATTGAGTATTGTATTTTTCTTGTTTTTTATATTTTCTTTAAAAAAAAAAGTTTAAGACATTACTGAAAGTGCCAGTCCGACTGAAAGATTGTCCGACTAGAGACTGCATAATAAAAGAATCATTATTTATACTTGTAAAAAGTACAAAAAAGTTATTTCAAGTGTAGCTTGCATGTTATAAAGTAAAAAAACAGGCTTTATGCTTCAAAAAGTTCAAGAAAAATAGAGAATCATATGATATGGCCATACGTTCCTTCCGAAGTGGTAAAAATAGTTTCGAGTTAGTTTTTTTTTGACAAATGATGACGTAAGGTGAAGAGCATCATATCATTCCTCACATAATATGGACCAACTCGGAGTATCAATTAATAAACTCATGATATTTCTTATGTGGAAAACCTATATTGATGTAAGAAAGGGTTTGGGAGTTGATTTAAGAAAAGGTTGGAGAGATGATGGAAGGTTGATGTAAGAAAAGATTAGGGAGTTGATTTAAGAAAAAAAAGGTAAAAAAAAAGTAAAAAAAAAAATAAAATGTAAAAAAAGATGATGGAGAATTGATGTAAGAAAAGTTTTGAGGGATGGTAGGGATTGATGGAAGAAAAGGCTGGAGAGATGATGGAGGATTGATGTAATAAAAGTTTTGTGGGATGGTAGGGATTGATCGAAGAAAAGGTTGGAGAGATGATGGAGGATTGATGTAAGAAAGGTTTTGAGAGATGGTAGGGATTGATCGAAGAAAAGGTTGGAGAGATGATGGAGGATTGATGTAAGAAAAGATTGGGGAGTTGATGGAGGATTGATGAAAGAAAAGGTTGGGTAGTTAATTTAAGAAAAGGTTGGAGAGATGATGGAGGATTGATGTAAGAAAAGATTGGGGAGATGATGGAGGAATGATGTAAGAAAAGGTTGGAGAGATGATGGAGGATTGATGTAAGAAAATATTGGGGAGATGATGGAGGATTGATGTAAGAAAATATTGGGGAGATGATGGAGGATTGATGTAAGAAAATATTGGGGAGATGATGGAGGATTGATAAAAGAAAAGGTTGAGTAGTTAATAAAAGAAAAGGTTGGGTAGTTAATTTAACAAAAGGTTGGAGAGATGATGGAGGATTGATGTAAGAAAGGTTTTGAGAGATGGTTGGGATTGATCTAAGAAAAGGTTGAGGATGGTGGGGGTAGATGTAAGAAAAAGTTGGAAAGATGATGGAGGGTTAGAATGATGGGGGTTAGTAAAATTCTTTGGTTCTGGTAGAAGCGGGTGTTAGAATAGAAAGTGTTCTAAAGAAATATGACTGTATATTTAGGAGAGACCTATTTGAGAAAAGAGAGATCTTCGGGAGGTAAAGTGAAACGAAGCAGAATAGCAGAAAGAAACAATGAGGAAGGAGTGGGAGAGCCTCGTGTTGTTAAGGTTTCAAGGAGCTTGTAGTAGAAGGACCCAGTCTTGAGGAATAGTCGCCATTTGCTAGAGGCGAAGTAAAAGGGTAAATCACCTCCTTCTGTGAGGAAAGAGAATAAAATATCTCGGGTTGTTGCTCAAACCCCCCTCTTACTCCCATCTGGCGGACAAAACTCTCATTAGCTCCTTTTAGAGGAAAAACCCTGAAGGATAATTCATTCCTCATTCTTCTCCACCTCTCCCATGGGAAAATTCAACGACGGAAGTAACATCACCAGAAAACTTTTTCCTCCTTCGTAGTCTTGATGGAAGAAAATGAGTGTCGCTTTTTTGTGTGTTCCTGTCCTTTCTTTTATTTTTCTTTCACCTGCAAGACTCTAACACAAATTATGATTAAGTGAATAAAGTAGCCGTATAAAAGAAAAGCTACGGAATAGTTTTCTGTACAAAGGATTGATAACTTCACAAGTCTCTCACGACAAAACAAAAAATGCAAAATATTTTTAGCGCTACTTCTTACTCCATCTTTTTATAAATAAAAGAAAATTCATTTGTCACGTTCATCAACGAGGTTTGAAACCCTTTGGCAGGCCTTAATCCGTCCACGAGTTGTTGCGCTTCCGATCGTTTATTCAAAAGCTTAAATCGTACCACAAAATGTATTGATATAGTTCGAATATAATGCATTAAATATTAATAGTGATGCAGTGCATAAAGAACTTGCGTTTGTTTTTTTTCAATTTTTTTTTTCAAATTTGCTCCAGGAAAAACTATAAAGAACCCCAAGAACTACGATTAACGTAACGTTAGATTGCCTTGGGTGTGAATAAGACCCAAGAGCTACTATTAACGTAACGTTAGATTGCCTTGGGTGTGAATAAGACCAAAGAGCTACTATTAACGTAACGTTAGATTGCCTTGGGTTGGAATAAGACCCAAGAGCTACTATTAACGTAACGTTAGATTGCCTTGGGTGTGAATAAGGCCCAAGAACTACTATTAACGTAACGTTAGATTGCCTTGGGTGCGAATAAGACCCAAGAACTACTATTAACGTAACGTTAGATTGCCTTGGGTGTGAATAAGACCCAAGAGCTACTATTAACGTAACGTTAGATTGCCTTGGGTGTGAATAAGGCCCAAGAACTACTATTAGCGTAACTTTAAATTATCTTGGGTTCAAATAAAGCCCAAACAATACTTACGTAACGTTTGATGGGTTGCCTTGAGTGCAAATAAAGACCCAAGAACGTAAAACAGTTTTTTTATGCTTTATTGAAACCGAGATTTGTNATTATGAAAGGATCAAATGACTTAGAAAAATGAAATTACTTAAAAGTTTCTACCATACTTTCTACTTCGCAAGGAAATATATTTATAAAAAAGAAATTAAACTCGTGGAAATAAAAAATAATAAAAATAAAAAATTGTGAGAAAAAGTTTTCTACGTTTCATCTTCTAACTAAGCATCTATGTTTTTTAAAAAAAGTGAAGAAATATAAATATGAAAACGTTTTTTAAATAAATGTCAAAGATTTTATTTCTTTCTTTAAAATTAGTTCAACTACAACAAAAAAAATCCTCGTGAAGTATAAATACATGTATATTGTATATTTTCAAAGGATTTTTTCTTTACATAAATGTTTAAAAAACAAGAAGAAAATAAAAGAATTTCCAGTCAAAGAGCAAGAAGAAACGTCTAAAAGACTTTATTTTACAAAGATCAGAATCTACAGACGGTGGAGATGTTATTGAAGTTGTCCCACTTTGTGCAAATCTGAAACTTTTATCGCGAGATTCTATCTCACCAGACTTTTACACTAAACAAAGTAAGCCAGTGTTAAAATTATTCTGGTTGTGGTCTTGCTTAAGCATTATAAGATTTTCTCTTCGTCTACAGAAAGTAGATTATTCCAGATATTGACTTTTTTTTACTTTCTTGTGTAAAGAGAAAGAATTGTAATGCGGAGAAAATTCAATTTCGTTGGATTTACACGTTTTGAGGTCCCCTGAATCCAAAAAAGTGGTTTTCGAAAAATGTAATCTGTGCAGACTCGTGGAGCCTAAACTACTGGAAAGATTTTAGCGAAATTTGGCGTACATGTTCAGAAAAATCATACACCGAGGTGAAATCGAAAAATGAATTTTAGCACCACTGAGCTAAGAAATTATGAACTCGCATATGAGAAAATTCGTCTGAGTTGTCTCGGACCGATATTTTCTTTCTATCTTTTAATGCAAATTATGAAAGGATCAAGCCAGCCGCTGGCTCTTGGCTGTTGTAACATAGATTATTTATTGATGCAAATTATGAAAGGATCAAGCCAACCACTGGCTCTTGGCTGTTGTAGCATAGATTATTTATTGATGCAAATTATGAAAGGATCAAGCCAACCACTGGCTCTTGGCTGTTGTAGCATAGATTATTTATTGATGCAAATTAT
>KZ651912.1:778539-801540 GCA_001010745.2 Gerris buenoi
CCCCCCCCCCCTCCAACTCCCCAACTTACAACGAAATATTGAAGAATATATAATGTTGAAGGAGTTAAGAGAACCAGTTGCTTCGGCATTTAAATATTCAGTAGTCGTTTTCTTCTAATACATTATTTCATTGCTTTTTATCCTTTTTATTTTGATTAACAAGTTATATTAGTCTCTTTGTTTTTGAGGTTATTAATTTAAATTACATTTTTCAGTTTATTTTAGATCATTTTTAATATTTAGATCAGTTCTCTATTGGACGTATCACTAATTAGAATAATTATATTTGGTTTGTTCCAACCAAGTAGTGACCTTCTTCGGGATCGTGACGGGCATGCGCAATAAATAAACTCCGTTCCAACCCAACTTGTGACAGTGTTTCCGTCCGTGACCTCTAAACTGTTTCAACTTAAGCTGGGATCGTTTGAGAACCGTTTACTGTACGGTTCAAACAATACCCTGACAATACCAAGTTTTGTACGACATACGCAGTTATGAAAATCGTTACACATATCAACTAGAAGGTTCCCTATATTTTAGGTTTCCTTGAATGTCTTGCGAATAAGAACCATAAACCCGTTCCAACTTGACGATGTTTTATTATAGTTCGATATTAGCACCTGCTCATAAACCCTGTCCTAAACGATTCATGATCTATTCAAGGAACGATGCCAAGGCTAAGTACAAATAGAAGGGTTAGAACAAATAAATCTATAATATTTCATCCATATAGATTAAAATAAGTTTGTAATATCCGTTTATAAAAAATCATATTTGGTTAGGAAAAAACACGGTCAGTTGGTACACCTGAAAGATAAGCAGGTTGTAGGCACCGAGAGTTACTTTGTCTTGGGCTATCGTACGTTGTTAGCTTTCTGTAATATATTTTAGGCTGTTCGTTATACGTATGATGAGGAATGATAATAGTACTAACTTGAAGTGATACTAAGTAATTATGTTAAGCGAGCGCCTTCGGTTTACGCGAGCATTGCGACGACGCTTAGACTGATATCGATGTTCAAGGAACTTAATCTGGGCAATATTAGTACAAGGAACATAATTACCAAGCTTAAACCAAAACTGTCATCTTGTATTCACTTCCCTATAGTTATAAGGATTGTGTTTAAATTTAGTCATGTGGGAAATTAGTTATTGGTTACAGTTTGAGACAGACCAAAACACCACTTGATGCAGTCATCATTACAAACTTAATTGACATTTTGAGACAGACCAAAACAACACTTGATGCAGTCATCACAATAAACTTAATTGACATTTAGAGACAGACCAAAATACCACTTGAAGCAGTCATCATAATACACTTAATTGACATTTTGAGACAGACCAAGACCAAAACACCACTTGATGCAGTCATCAGTCATCAATACACTTAATTGACATTTAGAGACAGACCAAAACACCACTTGATACAGTCATCATAATACACTTAATTGACATTTAGAGACAGACCAAAACACCACTTGATACAGTCATCAATACACTTAATTGACATTTAGAGACAGACACTGTAGGAATCTTTTTGTATTAAAGAGCACTCATGCTTGAATTATTTTGTATTACATCGTTCTTTGTTCCTTTATTTGTTCGCTCCAATCGACACAGATGTTTACTATTGTTATTAGATATCATTATTAGATACAGTTCGACTGCTTTTTGTGTTACTCGCCATGATCACTAATTTATAACACGATTAACTTATTTAGAAATCTAACTAAATATGTGAACGGCATTTTAACATCCGATTCACTACATTATACACATAAATTAAACCATTCAGCTAAATCAATTCTTTTTTTTATTTAAATTAGAAAATTTGTATGTTTATGAAAATTTGTATGTTTATGAAAATTTGTATATTAAACCTTTTTGATTGAGATTTGCCTGCTCTAGACATTCATTTCTCTTATAATAATTATAATATTCTATTATAATATAATTGACTTGATTATAGTTTCAGTGAAATATATATAAACATTTTCGATGTTGGGTTTAAATGCAGACAGTATTGTAAAACGCTCAAAATTAAGCCCTCTATGATCTAATGATGTCTAGAAACTGTAAACCCTGTTTTTGCTTTGAACACATTGATAATTTCAACTATAAGTTGATTAAGATTCGCTTACTTAATAATCTGAAACTGACCTCTCAAGCAGATTAAGATATTTACATCGACCTCTCTAAACGTAATTCCCAACATCAAAGTAACGTAACCCCATGCTAACGACTAGAGCATTGGGAATTCTACGGATTCCCTCATCAGTTACAAATAACAGGTACCGGGTCTTTGAACTCAATCTGTTTCATTTGAGCAAATATTGCCTCTGTTTTAACATCAACAAAACCTTTGTTATCATAAAACCTCCTCTTAAAATGTTGCATTTTACACCAGAACATTTAATAAGGATTGATCTGATTCAATTTAGACAATGTTTCTCTTCTGTCTCTGTCCAATTGTAATATCAGCTAAATGAGACAGCTAATTGATTTGATTATGTTGTGATAAGGGAAATGATGTTCATTTAAATCTTACACATAATTTCACTTGTTCCTTCCCCCGTAATTTTATCCTTCGTTAAATACAAAAATAATGTGTTCTCTTTTTTTATTTAATCTCTTATGCAACTAATTTTATACCCCATTTAATATGTTTGTCAAAATTATACTGTTCGGTATATTTTATTTTGTTGTTGTTTTATTTACTGGTCTTATATTACTTTGCTTTGTAAGTTTCATCGCACATTTCCTTTACCCCTAATTTTGAACTACTTCCCGTTACTTTTATTATACTTTTATTAAAATAATAATAATAAAAAAACAAAATGGCGTCATATTTCATTGCTTTTTAAGTTTCATCGCACACCTATTACCCCAATTTAGAACCACTTCCCGTCATTCAATCTTCCCCAAATTTTGCACATAGGAACAACTAAGGTTAAGAATACAGAAACCAAAATAATAATAATAAAAAAACAAAATGGCGTCATATTTCTTTGCTTTTTAAGTTTCATCGCACACCTATTACCCAAATTTTAAACCACTTCCCGTCATTCAATCTTCCCAAAATTTTGCACATAGAAACAACTAAGATGAAGAATATAGAAACAAAAAAAAAATAAAAAAAATTGTACATAAGACCAGTTTTCAAAAATGGAATTTTTATATTAATTGTTATATTTATTGCTTAACCAACTAGTTCCAAGTCTTAGGGTTTGTTTGGGTACTTAAGATTTATTATTGTTATTGTGGTTTTTTAACTTTTCCACACTACTATTGGTATTAAGAGGATTGTTTTCACCCAAATTTTTTTTTCGAGATTTCAACGGTATTATCCCTGAGTGGTTTTCAACATTACGTCTGTATGTATGTGTGTTATCATAGTAGAGCCCAAGGTATTTAACCAAGAGAGTTAAAAACTTGACAGAAAAATCATTCCTTACCTGTAGTGGTGCCGCCCGGAAAATCAACTTTTTCCGCCATCTTGAACCCAGTTTGCTGAGTCAGAAAACATTTTAAAAATCGTAAAAATGGTCGAAATATGGTCTTGATCGAGTTGAAATTTGACACGAATGTACCTCTCTGTATGACCAAACAAGGCCACAATATTTCATTTTGATATTGGCCGCCATTTTGAAGTTATCAATTTTTGAAAACTTTGACGGTTAATGATATCGAAAGTATAAATACGTTTTTGACGTATAGCATATCGTTGGAACCGGAAAAAAAATTAAGGAACAAAGGTGATTTTTATGATTCTGCGAGTAAGAACTTAGTAGACCAATAAAATCAAGTTGATATTAATTTGTCACATAATAGGTGACCTCTTTGATTTCGAGTAATATTTGACTAACCAACCTATTATGTGACGAACTACCATCAACATGATTATTGGTCTACTAAGAAAAAGTTCGTACTCAGAAAAATCACATTGTCCACCAAATAGGGTGGGACACCGTTTTTTTTTTGTTTTTTTTAAATGCATATTTCCAAGCTATGTCCCGCAGACAAACTTAGCCGACCACATATTCTTAAAAGGCACTAAAAGATTTACTTGTATACAAAATTATAATTATAATAATTAAATTATTATTAAAATTATTATCAAAATTATCAAAATGATATACAAAATTCTAGCTTGATGTTAGTCAGACACTTTTTTGCACGCTATCTCCTGGACTATGAAAGATACGTGGTCTTATCAAATAGTTATTATTGTGTTATTCAAATATATTTTTTTGATAATTTTGATTTATAAATTTTTGAAACATATTTTGACTCATGTGTTCCTTTTCTTTTCTTCAGGTTTGGGGTTTTTAGGTGTATTTTTGTTCAGCTATCGCTTTAGTGTACGTTAAAGGTGATTAATTGTTGAGGGGATCCAATATAAAATAAGATTTTGCCCAGTTATAGTTTGTGTTGGTTTTTCTCTGGCTGTCCCAACCACCCCCCCCCCCTTCCCCCTGGGCTCTGTGAGAGATTGATTACTCTTCACTCTTTGTCGTTATATTCCCTCTCAGGGCGGGCTTTTTTTTCCCGCACTTTTTTCTTCTATTTATTTATTTCACATTGATAAATGGTTGTTACTTTTGTGGTGGGATATACAGGAAGAGAAACGGAATGTTTTCTTCTGTTGTTACCTTATTTTATTTCTATTCACAATATCTTCTTACAAATCAAACGAAATTACAGTTTTTTTCTCTCCCAAAAAAAGCTTGATATATCTGTAAAATTGTACTTTATATAATGTTTTTATACAAATTTTCTTTTATAATGTTTTTATACGAATTTTCTTTTAAAGTATAACCACAAAAGTCATGTATCTGTATACTTATTTCTTTTACATTTGTTATCATTTTAAATTTATTTCTGCGTTGTTTATCATAGCATTTTTATGATTAATATCTTTCTTTTTTTTATCTGAGTTAGTTTTTGCACGTGGTTTAATACCAGATATTACCTTAGTTTATTTTATTTTCCATTTATTACAATAAGTTTACATCAATCTTTTTTTTTACTTTTTCTTGCCTATGGTTGGAAAAGTATTGTTTTAATCCATTTTTTTTTTTTTTTCGAGATTTTAACTGAATTATCTGTTTTGGGTGTTTTTAAGACCTCCCCAGTGGTTTTCAGCATGACGTCTGTATGTATGTGTTATCATCGCAGCACCCAGGGTATTTAACCTAGAGAGTTGAAACTTGGCAGAAAAATCAGTCCTTACTTCTAGTTTTATGCCGCCCGGAAAATTAACATTTTCCATCTTGAACCAGTTTGCTGAGTCTGCAAAATTTAAAAAAAAAATCGAAAAGCAGTTGAAATTTAGCACTAATGTCTAATGTATCTCTCTATATGATAAACCAAATATTTTTGATATTGGCCGCCACTTTGAAGTTATCGATTTTTGAATTTTGTAACTTTGACAAAATTCTTTCGGTTAATAATACCGAAAGTATGAATACGTTATTGACGTATAGCATAGCATGTAGTTGGAACCGGTAAAAAATAAGGAACAAATATAAAACAAAAATCTGATGAAATTCAATTTATTAGTTTGAAACTTATAAGCGAGTATAATTATTAATTAGTGCGATACTTTTGTTTAAACGTCAAAGTATGTTTAGATTTGTCAAAATTCAAATAATAAAATGAAATAAAATAATGTATAATATTTTTTTTTTGAAAAATGCCAATAAAAATTAGNCCAAATAGTACTGAGTATAAATAGGTTTTTGACGTATAGCATATCGTTGGAACCGGAAAAAATTAAGGAACAATTATTAAAACAAAAATCTGATGAAATTCAATTTATTAGTTTGAAACTTATAAGCGAGTATAATTATTAATTAGTGCGACACTTTTGTTTAAACGTCAAAGTATGTTTAGATTTGTCAAAATTCAAATAATAAAATGAAATAAAATAATGTATAATATTTTTTTTTTGAAAAATGCCAATAAAAATTAGTTATTTCTAAACGGTTACCTATCCAATTGACCACGCCCAATGCTGCTTCCTTCTACTATGAAGCAACAAGAGGGGCCACTTTAGTGGCCTCCGAAGTGAGGAAAAGTTCTGAGGTACCCCGTACCCGGTTTTTGTTTTAATTAATATTATGATAAAATATGTTAATGAAAACTCTTATTATCAATCTTTTATTTTTAGACATTATAGTTCTCTTCAGAATGAGAAAATTTTCACAAAGTATATCTGGTTTTCCCCTTTAACTCTCAGTATATTTCTTCTGATCTTTCCTCTACAATTNCCAATCACAGCTATACGTACTAAAAATGAAACATTTAAATTAAGTCATTCTCCAATCACAGCTATACGTACTAAAAATGAAACATTTAAATTAAGTCATTCTCCAATCACAGCTATACGTACTAAAAATGAAACATTTAAATTAAGTCATTCTCCAATCACAGCTATACGTACTAAAAATGAAACATTTAAATTAAGTCATTCTCCAATCACAGCTATACGTACTAAAAATGAAACATTTAAATTAAGTCATTCTCCAATCACAGCTATACGTACTAAAAATGAAACATTTAAATTAAGTCATTCTCCAATCACAGCTATACGTACTAAAAATGAAACATTTAAATTAAGTCATTCTCCAATCACAGCTATACGTACTAAAAATGAAACATTTAAATTAAGTCATTCTCCAATCACAGCTATACGTACTAAAAATGAAACATTTAAATTAAGTCATTCTCCAATCACAGCTATACGTACTAAAAATGAAACATTTAAATTAAGTCATTCTCCAATCACAGCTATACGTACTAAAAATGAAACATTTAAATTAAGTCATTCTCCAATCACAGCTATACGTACTAAAAATGAAACATTTAAATTAAGTCATTCTCCAATCACAGCTATACGTACTAAAAATGAAACATTTAAATTAAGTCATTCTCCAATCACAGCTATACGTACTAAAAATGAAACATTTAAATTAAGTCATTCTCCAATCACAGCTATACGTACTAAAAATGAAACATTTAAATTAAGTCATTCTCCAATCACAGCTATACGTACTAAAAATGAAACATTTAAATTAAGTCATTCTCCAATCACAGCTATACGTACTAAAAATGAAACATTTAAATTAAGTCATTCTCCAATCACAGCTATACGTACTAAAAATGAAACATTTAAATTAAGTCATTCTCCAATCACAGCTATACGTACTAAAAATGAAACATTTAAATTAAGTCATTCTCCAATCACAGCTATACGTACTAAAAATGAAACATTTAAATTAAGTCATTCTCCAATCACAGCTATACGTACTAAAAATGAAACATTTAAATTAAGTCATTCTCCAATCACAGCTATACGTACTAAAAATGAAACATTTAAATTAAGTCATTCTCCAATCACAGCTATACGTACTAAAAATGAAACATTTAAATTAAGTCATTCTCCAATCACAGCTATACGTACTAAAAATGAAACATTTAAATTAAGTCATTCTCCAATCACAGCTATACGTACTAAAAATGAAACATTTAAATTAAGTCATTCTCCAATCACAGCTATACGTACTAAAAATGAAACATTTAAATTAAGTCATTCTCCAATCACAGCTATACGTACTAAAAATGAAACATTTAAATTAAGTCATTCTCCAATCACAGCTATACGTACTAAAAATGAAACATTTAAATTAAGTCATTCTCCAATCACAGCTATACGTACTAAAAATGAAACATTTAAATTAAGTCATTCTCCAATCACAGCTATACGTACTAAAAATGAAACATTTAAATTAAGTCATTCTCCAATCACAGCTATACGTACTAAAAATGAAACATTTAAATTAAGTCATTCTCCAATCACAGCTATACGTACTAAAAATGAAACATTTAAATTAAGTCATTCTCCAATCACAGCTATACGTACTAAAAATGAAACATTTAAATTAAGTCATTCTCCAATCACAGCTATACGTACTAAAAATGAAACATTTAAATTAAGTCATTCTCCAATCACAGCTATACGTACTAAAAATGAAACATTTAAATTAAGTCATTCTCCAATCACAGCTATACGTACTAAAAATGAAACATTTAAATTAAGTCATTCTCCAATCACAGCTATACGTACTAAAAATGAAACATTTAAATTAAGTCATTCTCCAATCACAGCTATACGTACTAAAAATGAAACATTTAAATTAAGTCATTCTCCAATCACAGCTATACGTACTAAAAATGAAACATTTAAATTAAGTCATTCTCCAATCACAGCTATACGTACTAAAAATGAAACATTTAAATTAAGTCATTCTCCAATCACAGCTATACGTACTAAAAATGAAACATTTAAATTAAGTCATTCTCCAATCACAGCTATACGTACTAAAAATGAAACATTTAAATTAAGTCATTCTCCAATCACAGCTATACGTACTAAAAATGAAACATTTAAATTAAGTCATTCTCCAATCACAGCTATACGTACTAAAAATGAAACATTTAAATTAAGTCATTCTCCAATCACAGCTATACGTACTAAAAATGAAACATTTAAATTAAGTCATTCTCCAATCACAGCTATACGTACTAAAAATGAAACATTTAAATTAAGTCATTCTCCAATCACAGCTATACGTACTAAAAATGAAACATTTAAATTAAGTCATTCTCCAATCACAGCTATACGTACTAAAAATGAAACATTTAAATTAAGTCATTCTCCAATCACAGCTATACGTACTAAAAATGAAACATTTAAATTAAGTCATTCTCCAATCACAGCTATACGTACTAAAAATGAAACATTTAAATTAAGTCATTCTCCAATCACAGCTATACGTACTAAAAATGAAACATTTAAATTAAGTCATTCTCCAATCACAGCTATACGTACTAAAAATGAAACATTTAAATTAAGTCATTCTCCAATCACAGCTATACGTACTAAAAATGAAACATTTAAATTAAGTCATTCTCCAATCACAGCTATACGTACTAAAAATGAAACATTTAAATTAAGTCATTCTCCAATCACAGCTATACGTACTAAAAATGAAACATTTAAATTAAGTCATTCTCCAATCACAGCTATACGTACTAAAAATGAAACATTTAAATTAAGTCATTCTCCAATCACAGCTATACGTACTAAAAATGAAACATTTAAATTAAGTCATTCTCCAATCACAGCTATACGTACTAAAAATGAAACATTTAAATTAAGTCATTCTCCAATCACAGCTATACGTACTAAAAATGAAACATTTAAATTAAGTCATTCTCCAATCACAGCTATACGTACTAAAAATGAAACATTTAAATTAAGTCATTCTCCAATCACAGCTATACGTACTAAAAATGAAACATTTAAATTAAGTCATTCTCCAATCACAGCTATACGTACTAAAAATGAAACATTTAAATTAAGTCATTCTCCAATCACAGCTATACGTACTAAAAATGAAACATTTAAATTAAGTCATTCTCCAATCACAGCTATACGTACTAAAAATGAAACATTTAAATTAAGTCATTCTCCAATCACAGCTATACGTACTAAAAATGAAACATTTAAATTAAGTCATTCTCCAATCACAGCTATACGTACTAAAAATGAAACATTTAAATTAAGTCATTCTCCAATCACAGCTATACGTACTAAAAATGAAACATTTAAATTAAGTCATTCTCCAATCACAGCTATACGTACTAAAAATGAAACATTTAAATTAAGTCATTCTCCAATCACAGCTATACGTACTAAAAATGAAACATTTAAATTAAGTCATTCTCCAATCACAGCTATACGTACTAAAAATGAAACATTTAAATTAAGTCATTCTCCAATCACAGCTATACGTACTAAAAATGAAACATTTAAATTAAGTCATTCTCCAATCACAGCTATACGTACTAAAAATGAAACATTTAAATTAAGTCATTCTCCAATCACAGCTATACGTACTAAAAATGAAACATTTAAATTAAGTCATTCTCCAATCACAGCTATACGTACTAAAAATGAAACATTTAAATTAAGTCATTCTCCAATCACAGCTATACGTACTAAAAATGAAACATTTAAATTAAGTCATTCTCCAATCACAGCTATACGTACTAAAAATGAAACATTTAAATTAAGTCATTCTCCAATCACAGCTATACGTACTAAAAATGAAACATTTAAATTAAGTCATTCTCCAATCACAGCTATACGTACTAAAAATGAAACATTTAAATTAAGTCATTCTCCAATCACAGCTATACGTACTAAAAATGAAACATTTAAATTAAGTCATTCTCCAATCACAGCTATACGTACTAAAAATGAAACATTTAAATTAAGTCATTCTCCAATCACAGCTATACGTACTAAAAATGAAACATTTAAATTAAGTCATTCTCCAATCACAGCTATACGTACTAAAAATGAAACATTTAAATTAAGTCATTCTCCAATCACAGCTATACGTACTAAAAATGAAACATTTAAATTAAGTCATTCTCCAATCACAGCTATACGTACTAAAAATGAAACATTTAAATTAAGTCATTCTCCAATCACAGCTATACGTACTAAAAATGAAACATTTAAATTAAGTCATTCTCCAATCACAGCTATACGTACTAAAAATGAAACATTTAAATTAAGTCATTCTCCAATCACAGCTATACGTACTAAAAATGAAACATTTAAATTAAGTCATTCTCCAATCACAGCTATACGTACTAAAAATGAAACATTTAAATTAAGTCATTCTCCAATCACAGCTATACGTACTAAAAATGAAACATTTAAATTAAGTCATTCTCCAATCACAGCTATACGTACTAAAAATGAAACATTTAAATTAAGTCATTCTCCAATCACAGCTATACGTACTAAAAATGAAACATTTAAATTAAGTCATTCTCCAATCACAGCTATACGTACTAAAAATGAAACATTTAAATTAAGTCATTCTCCAATCACAGCTATACGTACTAAAAATGAAACATTTAAATTAAGTCATTCTCCAATCACAGCTATACGTACTAAAAATGAAACATTTACATTAAGTCATTCTCCAATCACAGCTATACTTAATGAAGCATATTAACTAGAAGTATTAATTCAAGCAATATTTTTAGTTCCTGGAATTAATTTCAACAACGTTATTCCAATTAAAAATTAAATATAAATAAAATTTTATAAAGTTATATTATGTATGATGTAGTAAAATTTAAATTTCAGAAAACTTAATTTTGGAATAATTAAACCTATTTAAAATACTAAAAAGTTGTTCTTAACTTTTCTGTAACAATTCTCTTTGTAAAGAGTTTTGCAAACTTGACCGCAGCAAAGCGCTCATTACTAAGCAGGGGTTTGCTGATTCAAATCTTGTTTTCTGATGAGTTTCCCAGAGTTAGATGTTTCAATCTGATATGATGGTTTATAGGAATTGCAGATTATTCTCTGCTGATATTTAAGGGCGAAGGGTTTGCTGTGGTCAGTCTAAGAGCTTCAGTTGGATGACCCTTCCGAGAGAGGATCTAGCGGGATACATTGAAAACGCTAAAAGCATCTCATGCCTTTTCCTTTGATCCCGAAACCTAAGCTAGGACGGGAGAGCTGCGTGTCTCCCCTTTCTATTCCATTAATATCATCATCCTGCTTGCTTCCTCGCATTTTTTTTTAAACCCCTTGATACTTTCTGATTTTCTTTCCTTTCTTTTTACCCCTAGTAAAATGCAAATTGAATTATTTTTGATCATCTCATTAATTCTGTTTTTACTCCATTATNTTTTAATCTTTTTTGATTTTTTTTTATATATCTTTTTCCTTGTCGTTTGTTCTTTCATTTGGTAGACAATAGGAGAGAAGGCATATAAATGTTTAATTTGCCCTCTTTCAAAGTCTAGTCGCTTTCCTGTTTATTTCGTGGAGTCCAAAGAGGCTGCTAGCTTAAAAAGGTCCAACGAGTTGAATATTGAATGAAAAGAGTTTCTCTATTTCTCTGTGAGGCAACTTTCTTCTTGCCTCACCATTTTTTTATTTTTTTTTTCCTTTTATACTTTTTTCCCCTGCTATTTTATTTTAGTTTCAAAAAAAATAAATTTAAACAATAGGATGTAAAACTTAATTAAATATAAACAATAATTCAATTTATTCTTTATTTTTTAATAATTTAATAATTATACATTTTGTCAATACATTTATATATTTACCTTTATTTATATATTTACATTTATTTATATATTTATATCATTTACCTAATTCGTGGGCATTGTTCCTACATGTCCTCATAGATGTCAATGCCATCATGGTTTATGGCACTTCTTTAGACTGTTAATCCCCATAAAAAAAACACAACAGGGAGTAACAATCTAAAAAAGGTGTGAAGAATGTTCTTCTTTTGACTGTTACTCCCCTTATAAAGGCAGAAGTGTGCAATATTCCTTTGTCCTAAATGTACATTTTACTAAACATCTCCTTGTCTTAATCGCATTTATATTCTCAAACAACCATAGGGGAGTATCAATCTAAAGGAGTACCATGTTTACTCCCAAAAAAAAATATAGAAATGTTTAAACCAATATTTAAGTCAGATTGATGGATGATAAATAATTTAATGATGATAAATATGTATTGAAATATTATTTTAAAAGTAAACCAATATGAAATATTTAGCTACAGAAAGAACATTTTTCTGATGACATTTTTAAGCCATGTTTCAATTGGCTCCTTTAACAATTGTTATTATTTGTTGAAAAATCGCTCATTTATAGCAAAACCAAATTTGTTTACTAATACATATTTTTAAATCAACTTCATTATATTTTTATTATTAACTAAAGTGAGCATTTGTCCATTAATGAGACTAGAGGAAGTCATGCTGCATATCTAAATAGATATCAGAAGTTTTTTATTAGATACTACGTATTTTGTTTTTTAATTATTTTATTTTACATTTTTTCTATTATTTTATTTTCTATTACTTTTCCATTATTTTCCATTTTATTTTATTTTCCATTAATTATTTAATTTTCAATTAATTATTTTAATTGTCCATTGATGAGACTAGAGGAAGTCATGCATACTAAATACATATCAGAGTTTTTTTTTATTACTGTTTTGTTTTTTAATTATTTTATTTTTTTTTATTTTATTTCTTTTTTTCAGGAGGAACTTTCTGTTGATGGATAAACGACTTTGTGTAGCATCAGAACTCAAATGGTTAGTGGACACTTAATTTAATCTTTTTAGGGTTTCGTAATCATCCTAGAAATTCTTTATGCTTATTGGTAGTTCGTCCGTCAGTCCGTCCGTCCGTCCTATCTTAAATTATATCTCCCGACCTATTGTTGCTAGAGATTTGAAATTTAACATACAAGCCCAAAAAGAGGGAACACGTTGCGAACTTCACAACTAAAAAAGATCTTTAATCAGGGAGCAATAATTATGGGAACAGATCGCAACTTTTTTTTTTTTGTAATTTTTGATTGGGTTATCATAGTAAAGGTATTAAAATGTAGATTACAAATATATGCCGCGCGTTTGCAAAATGGCAGCCGTTTTACCTCCCAAAGAAGTGCATTCCTAAGATGCTAAAGGATAATACACTATACACATCTTGATCTTCTTTTTGTAAATATTTTAGTAAAGAACAAAAAAAAAAAATTATAATAATGTAGAAACCCTTTTTAGTAGCTTGGAATATAACTTATACATTATTTTAGTAAAGCTAATTGATATGTATTATTGAATATTCTACTTCTTTTGAAATCTAAGTAAATTTTTAGTTTATATAATTTCATATTATTAACTCTAATTTATTTTTAGACTTAAATTATTTATAATAAGTCAATGCCATTAGGGAAACTTCCGTATATCTAATATAACAATTAAAATGACCTTACTTCTAAACAGGCTAAAGTTTTGTCTGAGATATGTTAGCGTCTAATATAAGGTTTGTTCCAACACTTCAAACTAGTTTCAAACTGTACGACGCATGCGCGTTAGCGAAAAACGATCAATTGTGGTCCGTTGCGCATGCGTCGGACAGTTCCAAATAAGTTTGAAGTGTGGTTGGAACAAACCTATAGATACAGATCACATCTTGAGCAGTGCCTAAATGCGGAAGCAGTAGAGTTAAATGAATCGAATTTGAAAAGTTAAAGAATAATTCTACTTCATGTCGTAGATCGACTCGAGATTCTTACTTATACTTCTTCCGCATTTCTGTAAGAATACATTCTGTAAGGTACTGAGGCCTTATGAAAGCTGAAAGCTGCTTTGTAATTTAAAATAAAGAAATTATGCTTTGTTTTGTTTAAACATTTTATAAAGATATATATATATTACTTTTGTTGTCGTTCATATTATGGCTGTTTTGTTCTGGGTATTGTTTTACTTTTTAGTAGCACAGTGTAGCAGCGTTCAAAGTAGGATCAGGTTTAATTGGTGTTTTCTACTAAACGCGAAAGAGGGATTTAAAAAATAAAAAGAAGAAAAAAGTTGTACTGACCCAGGTGTTTTTATCGTGAACCGCTCAACTCCATACCTTGCCTCGATACCTCCCTGTTTTGCATTTTTATCTTTTTTTACCCCCCTCTAAATTAAAAAAAAGAAGAAAATATTAACCCAATAACCCCGGGTTATGTAGACCCCTCCCCCGTGTAAAAAAAACACCCTTGTTACATGGTTATGTATCGAAGCATATTTACACTTGATCTAAACAAAAAAAAATACAAAAAAATAATAATAAAAAATACAAAAAAAACTATATCTACGTTTAAACTGTACTGTGGGACTTAGAGGTTTAACAATTTTGCTGACTCCTGTTTAATGCTACAAACAGACAACGGTACAATAAGCTTGAACATAACTTTCTCACATAATAAGGCTGAAGTTAAAATCAATAATATTTATTTTATCTAGTATTTAACTACATTTTATTTAGTGTTTATAATTAATTGATTGTTTACATATTCAGGGTGCCCATAGGCAAAAAAGTCAATTATACATACTTTTTCCAAACCTCTTTGTATGGCTTGTTCAGGCCAAGTCTGACACCGTTTTCCTCTGTGAATTTTTCGTGTTTTGGAGCGTTTTTCATTATTTGAACCCTATAACTTTGACGCCTCAGACTGGAAAATCGGAAAAAGGTTCTGCGTCAGACAATATTAAAATGTTGAGTTATAAGGTTCAAATAATGTATCATGAGAAAATCAGCTGGTTATTAAACATTAATTTATATTAATTAATATTAATCTCTTTAACTTGGCCTAAACAAGCCAAGAGGTTTGGAAAGAGTATGTATAACTGACTTTTATTTTAGTAAAGAACAAAAANTGCGAGAGTCTAGAATATCTTAGCAAAAGATTTACCTTCGGCTTGTTTAAGTAGTTTTTACTACGTTTTTATTAGCTTGCTTTCTTGTTTGTTTGATTGTTTGTCTGTCCACTACAAATCTTGCAATCGAATTTTAACTAACATCCCGAGTAGCTAGACATTTGAAATTTTTAGAATAGCTCAGAACACGATGACGATGCATTATTTTAATACTTTTATCCAACTTTCAGCATAATTTAATTCGTTTTAAGCAAATAATTATGCTGTATGGAAAGTTAGTTCGGAAAAAAATCCAAAAAGTTATTTTATTTGTTTTGGCATGTCCCATATTTACTATCTTTATTTTGACAGGATTCAAATTTATGATATATTATTAATATTGCATCATATAAAATGTGATATTCATCTGCTGTTATTTCAATTTCAATTGATTTATAATGATCTTATAATGATAATTCAATGTGTGTAAACGTTTTAATTGAATGTATGATAGTCGGGTTAATTGTTATAAGATTAGCAGCGGTAATTTTAGTCAAATCGTTTTTGATGGTTGATCAGTTTGAAGTAAATTAACTTTGCTTCATAAGTTTTAATGTTAAAGTGATGATCTTCAGCTGCTTTCTAGAGAATGTAGAAAGGTTGAAACTTTGTTGATTACCGTTCATAAAGCTCTTGGATGAGTCTTTTTTACTAATTCCTTATCTTTGGGAGATTAAAACTTGATGGTCGTCGGATAATTCTTGAGGGGATGTAACTACCGATGTTCGAGGATGGGAGGGAATTACGTTGTTTGTAGACTTTGATGAGGCGGATTTATCCAGTTAGGATTCGGTGTTGTTCGTGAGGTCGCGGAACTCGCTCTTCTAGGCCTCTAATGGTGCCCCGAGTCAGGTCGACCGTGAGAGTGGTCCGTAGATGAGCCCGCCGGCTAGGTAACTGTACCATTCTCACGGTCTCTACTCGGCCTGCGGAAAGGAGATGTTCTGAACAGACCTCGCACTCCGGTCGGGGAAGATGGTCGTGCGGAATCAACTCTTAGTTATCTCCGAGTCCTCTTGATCCCGGAGCGTGTATCGTCACACCGTGCTACGGTTCCAACCTCCGAGTTGAACCAGCTCTCCATCTACTTCGCTGTTCACTCGGATCCAACCGCTTGATGGAGCTGCGTGGGAGTCTGGAGGCAATGACCGTTCGGGTCACGACGTGTCCCTCCGGGTTGGTCGACCTTATTGTTCCAGCCTAACCGACCTTAGCATCTTCCTTCTTTACCCACAACAAACCCTTTTACAACCTTTACCCACCTCCTCTTTCCTAACTATCTTTTCACTTCGCATCTCACACTCCACCACCGACTCTACCCTTAAAGCGACTATTAAGCCTCCGTGGCCTTCCAATCTGCTCTACTCTACCATCTTGTATCTCTTCACCGACAAAAAGAGATTGTCCTTAAAACCCCCATACACGCTCAATCATTTTCCGCAAACATGATGTTTGCGCAAACATCAACCAACCCCATACACGGTCAAAATGTTTGCGCAAACATCATGTTGTGTATGGGGGCCTTTATACAATGGAGAGTACATGCGAAGAACTCAATTCATTATAACGCCTCTCCTTTTTTTTACCTCTTTGTTGAAAGCTTGACCCATATTAAAACTTGGATTTTTTTCAATCTCTTTTGCTCTCTACGTTAATAAAAATGCTTTTATAGGTCATTGCTATTTTTATATTGATGACCTAGTTTTATGTCTTAGTTAAAATTCAATTATATTTCGAAACAAATCAAATCATAAATATAAGTTGTAAGAAATAGTAGGTCCTAGTTAATGTTAGTACTAGACAGGTAGGACGAACTACTTATCAAACCTAGCAATTAGACCATATGTTATCCCATTTTACTAGCCCGTGGAGGAGAGTTCCAGCCACTTCACACATCATACCCTAATTACATTTAAATTAATAAATTACATAATTAAGTAATTATTAATTAATTTTTTACATTAAAATCGTAACAGTATTGCTTTCATTTTGTTATCCTCATTAAAATTCTTACTGTTCTTATCATTTTTGGGTTATATCTTTTAAATGTCTTTAAATCAATATGTTTTTTTGCAAGCATTGACTAATCCATAACTATTCACTACTTACTTAAGACATCCTTCTTTTTTTTAATTTTTATATTATTCTATTATTTATATTTCGATTGTACAATGATCTGTATTTTAGTTATTTTTCAGTAGTTATTTATTATACAGCAGCTATTATTACAGTAGTTATTTTTTTACAGAAAGTAGTTATTTAGTAGTTATTTGTCTTCTGCGGAAATGGTTTACTGTATTTCTTCCTTCTGCATCATTCTTCTTCATCTTCTGTTAGTTTTTATTTATTTATCTTATGATACACTATGTGACATTGATTAGTATGTTTTATCACAATATAAAACTTTCAAATAATAATTCAACGTCTCCTTGTAGAATATGTTATTTAAAAGGCAAAATATTTATTCTTCGGTTTGTTTAAGCCTTTTTATAAAATATTGCAGCATAATTATTCCCATTTCAATTTATTGGTCTAATAATGATGATTCAAGATTCAATGTATTTAAACATTTCAATTAATTGTGTGCGAGAGTCTAGAATATCTTAGCAAAAGATTTACCTTCGGCTTGTTTAAGTAGTTTTTACTACGTTTTTATTAGCTTGCTTTCTTGTTTGTTTGATTGTTTGTCTGTCCACTACAAATCTTGCAATCGAATTTTAACTAACATCCCGAGTAGCTAGACATTTGAAATTTTTAGAATAGCTCAGAACACGATGACGATGCATTATTTTAATACTTTTATCCAACTTTCAGCATAATTTAATTCGTTTTAAGCAAATAATTATGCTGTATGGAAAGTTAGTTCGGAAAAAAATCCAAAAAGTTATTTTATTTGTTTTGGCATGTCCCATATTTACTATCTTTATTTTGACAGGTTTCAAATTTATGATATATTATTAATATTGCATCATATAAAATGTGATATTCATCTGCTGTTATTTCAATTTCAATTGATTTATAATGATCTTATAATGATAATTCAATGTGTGTAAACGTTTTAATTGAATGTATGATAGTCGGGTTAATTGTTATAAGATTAGCAGCGGTAATTTTAGTCAAATCGTTTTTGATGGTTGATCAGTTTGAAGTAAATTAACTTTGCTTCATAAGTTTTAATGTTAAAGTTATGATCTTCAGCTGCTTTCTAGAGAATGTAGAAAGGTTGAAACTTTGTTGATTACCGTTCATAAAGCTCTTGGATGAGTCTTTTTTACTAATTCCTTATCTTTGGGAGATTAAAACTTGATGGTCGTCGGATAATTCTTGAGGGGATGTAACTACCGATGTTCGAGGATGGGAGGGAATTACGTTGTTTGTAGACTTTGATGAGGCGGATTTATCCAGTTAGGATTCGGTGTTGTTCGTGAGGTCGCGGAACTCGCTCTTCTAGGCCTCTAATGGTGCCCCGAGTCAGGTCGACCGTGAGAGTGGTCCGTAGATGAGCCCGCCGGCTAGGTAACTGTACCATTCTCACGGTCTCTACTCGGCCTGCGGAAAGGAGATGTTCTGAACAGACCTCGCACTCCGGTCGGGGAAGATGGTCGTGCGGAATCAACTCTTAGTTATCTCCGAGTCCTCTTGATCCCGGAGCGTGTATCGTCACACCGTGCTACGGTTCCAACCTCCGAGTTGAACCAGCTCTCCATCTACTTCGCTGTTCACTCGGATCCAACCGCTTGATGGAGCTGCGTGGGAGTCTGGAGGCAATGACCGTTCGGGTCACGACGTGTCCCTCCGGGTTGGTCGACCTTATTGTTCCAGCCTAACCGACCTTAGCATCTTCCTTCTTTACCCACAACAAACCCTTTTACAACCTTTACCCACCTCCTCTTTCCTAACTATCTTTTCACTTCGCATCTCACACTCCACCACCGACTCTACCCTTAAAGCGACTATTAAGCCTCCGTGGCCTTCCAATCTGCTCTACTCTTCCATCTTGTATCTCTTCACCGACAAAAAGAGATTGTCCTTAAAACCCCCATACACGCTCAATCATTTTCCGCAAACATGATGTTTGCGCAAACATCAACCAACCCCATACACGGTCAAAATGTTTGCGCAAACATCATGTTGTGTATGGGGGCCTTTATACAATGGAGAGTACATGCGAACTGCCTACAGGTATTTTCATTTAAGTCTAGTTATCTTGGATTTCTGATAACAAGATATTTTAATTCTGTATTGATTGCTACAAAAGGTAAACATTTTGACCGTATGCGGGAGCCTTTAGAGTCCATTATTGTAAAATATGTAATGTTCGTCCATATAATGAATTTATTATAACAGTTCTGCAACATAGTCAATAATTGAGATTTTGCCCTGTTGCGAAAACTGATAAATATTAAAATACTCTGCCAATTTGTATGGCACATAGCTTCCTCGCGTTCTATTTTGTATAGTTTAATGATTTTATACNTTTGTTTGTTTGTCCAGTACAAATCTTGCAATCGATTTCTAACTAACTTCCCGAGTACCTAGACATTTGAAACTTTTAGAATAGCTCAGAACACGATGACAATGCATTATTTTAATACTTTTATCCATCTTTCAGAAAAATTTAATTCGTTTTCAGCAAATGTGCTGTATGGAATGTTAGTTCGAAAAAAAAATCCGCAAGTTATTTTATTCGTTTTGGCATGTTCCATACTTACAATCTTCATTTTGACAGGTTTCAAATTTATGGTTTATGACAGCAAATTTAAAATCGTAGTACATATATAAAAAGTTCTTTTTATTTAGCAATTATTCTCATATAATCTCGGTCCCAGATACCAATAAACGTTTTGTTTTCGATTTTCACAAAATCATTTTATTTCCATCATTATCTCGGACACTAGATTTTTCCCCGGGAAATCGACTTATATCGTTAGATTCATATTTAAATGGACTAATTTTTAGCGAACTGCCTACAGGTTTTTCATTTAAGTCTAGTTATCTTGGATTTCTGATAAAAAGATATTTGAATTCTGTATTGATTGCTACAAAAGGTAAACATTTTGACCGTATGCGGGAGCCTTTAGAGTCCATTATTGTAAAATATGTAATGTTCGTCCATATAATGAATTTATTATAACAGTTCTGCAACATAGTCAATAATTGAGATTTTGCCCTGTTGCGAAAACTGATAAATATTAAAATACTCTGCCAATTTGTATGGCACATAGCTTCCTCGCGTTCTATTTTGTATAGTTTAATGATTTTATACTTTTAAAATCTATTACTGTCAAATTTCTTTCATTTTCCCCATTTTTAAAACTTTAAAAATTGTTTTGATTGTTTTTTTTTTACATGAATTAAAGTATCAATTTAGCAAGAGTTAAAAAAGCGCTGACGGTTGAAATTAATCTGGTGCTATCTGCAGTCTACTTCAAATTTATGATATATTATTAATATTGCATCATATAAAATGTGATATTCATCTGCTGTTATTTCAATTTCAATTGATTTATAATGATCTTATAATGATAATTCAATGTGTGTAAACGTTTTAATTGAATGTATGATAGTCGGGTTAATTGTTATAAGATTAGCAGCGGTAATTTTAGTCAAATCGTTTTTGATGGTTGATCAGTTTGAAGTAAATTAACTTTGCTTCATAAGTTTTAATGTTAAAGTTATGATCTTCAGCTGCTTTCTAGAGAATGTAGAAAGGTTGAAACTTTGTTGATTACCGTTCATAAAGCTCTTGGATGAGTCTTTTTTACTAATTCCTTATCTTTGGGAGATTAAAACTTGATGGTCGTCGGATAATTCTTGAGGGGATGTAACTACCGATGTTCGAGGATGGGAGGGAATTACGTTGTTTGTAGACTTTGATGAGGCGGATTTATCCAGTTAGGATTCGGTGTTGTTCGTGAGGTCGCGGAACTCGCTCTTCTAGGCCTCTAATGGTGCCCCGAGTCAGGTCGACCGTGAGAGTGGTCNTTTATATGAAAAAGTAAAAAACAAGAAAAAAAGTCGCTTAGAAGTAGCTATGTATCCTGGCCAGTAGCAAAATTGTAGACACTTAAATTGATTGTTTTATATATGTATGTATGGTTAGCCACGTATGAGGGAGCATTACATATTTTTTGTCTTTTTTATATTTTCATTAACTATGCATCCTTTGTTTCCTAAAAAAAAAAATAAATAAAATAAAAAAGATACAGAAACGATTAAAATACATCTGGTTTTCATTTCTCGAAAAAAAAATATATTAAAGAGAGGAAACGTATTATGATTTTTTTCTGCAGTTACTATTTTGCAGCAAATAACTGTTGCAGGATTTTCTCTCCCTCTATTACAGAGGTGTGTTTCTTTATTTAGATATCCTTTTTTTAAAGAAATCTATTGTTTTTAATTTAAATCAATTTTTCCCGAATTTTGGAACATTTATAATATTATTTTGAAGATTCTAGTGTAAACTAGGTTTCTAATGTAGGGAGTTGATTTGGTTCTAATGTTGGGTGGTTTGGTTGTTGATGAGTTGGTTTGGTTTCTAATGTTGGGAGTTGATTTGGTGGTGTAGAATTCTAGTGTAAACTGGGTTTCTAATGTAGGGAGTTGATTTGGTTAAATGGTCAAGTAGATAGTTTTCTAGGTTAGTTAAAAATTAACAACATGTGTTTTGGGATGATTCAATGAACTATTTTTAACTCTGAGTAATATCTGTTTTTATTTTTTAACATGAAAGTTTAAATTCTTACTGTACAACAGTGAATTTAATTCATTTAAGTTTTGTTTTTATGGAATTCTTGCAGTTTTAAGAACGTATAATAAAAGATAAGAGATGATTATGATATATGCAATAAGCATTAGGGGCATTTGCTTAAACCAAATGGCATTTACAAAAATCAAATTGTGTGCCAATATATTCCTGTTCTATTACTTTTATAATTGAATTATATTGGATTTTATGCAATGCTGTAATCGACTGATGTGTGGAAAATAAAATTGGTTCGAGACAACTTAAACTAATTTTACTACGTTTTTATTAGCTTGCTTTCTTGTTTGTTTGTCCAGTATAAATCTTGCAATCGATTTCTAACTAACTTCCCGAGTACCTAGACATTTGAAACTTTTAGAATAGCTCAGAACACGATGACAATGCATTATTTTAATACTTTTATCCATCTTTCAGCAAAATTTAATTCGTTTTCAGCTAATGTGCTGTATGGAATGTTAGTTCGAAAAAAAAATCCGCAAGTTATTTTATTCGTTTTGGCATGTTCCATACTTACAATCTTCATTTTGACAGGTTTCAAATTTATGGTTTATGACAGCAAATTTAAAATCGTAGTACATATATAAAAAGTTCTTTTTATCTTGTAATTATTGAACCTCAAAATGTGTCTAATTAAGCCTCATTAACACGATGGCACTAAAGTCGTGACATTTAATTCCGTGACACTGCTAGACACTCAGCGTCTTATATAGTGCGTTTAGTGCCGTGACATCTACTGTTCATACGACGACACTTAGAGACACTAAAGTCGTGACATTTAATTCCGTGACACTGCTAGACACTCAGCGTCTTATATAGTGCGTTTAGTGCCGTGACATCTACTGTTCATACGACGACACTT
>KZ651912.1:836065-848872 GCA_001010745.2 Gerris buenoi
TTGCCGGATTATTTTTTGCAAACTTATTTCTCATCATAACCCTTACTCATCACATTTCATTCTTTATTTTAGATTTTTTATCTTCACTTTTTATACTTCAACATTTTTATATTTGATATATATATTGTTTAAATCGTGAAGTTAGTCAAACGATAACCATTAGTTGTCATTGTTATTATAATAATAATTTGGATTATTTAATCTTTGTTTAGATTTATGTTCTTTATGTTCGTAAGTTGGAACACTGGAGTGCGGTAAAGTAAAATGAGTGCGGTAAAGTAAAACGAGTGCGGTAAAGTAGTAAGTGTGCGATAACAATCACTTTATCGGTCAACTGTAGGAAAAATATATTTATACGATCCGTTAAGCCTGTGGCAATGGGCTTAATTTTATATTTAGAAATAAAAAGTAAATAAATTTATAAATAAAAAGAATTCGTTGTATGTAGATGTAGATACTATTATGCTTAACTTTTCATATTAAACTAAGCATCAATACAGATACGTGTTTCTGGTTTAGTCTATTTCAAAAATAAAAATTTCTTGTTATTCATTCATTGTGTTCATACTTTACGCTGTAATGCAATATGAATTTATTAGACAGTTTAATGTATTATAAAATGAAACAATAAAACTGATTAAATGATTCATTAACTTTTTTCAATATACTAAAACAAACAATTATTTTACAAAAGAAAAAAACCTTGAATAAATTATCCAATGAGTATTTTTCTTCTGTTTGCATATTATATTAAACAATTTTAGCTTATAAATTCGTTACCTTCGGTAAGCTCGAAAGCAAAAAAATAATTTCACCAATATGAAAAAGTTTATCTGAGTTGTTTTGGACCGTTTTTTTTTTTTTCTTGAATATTTTTTTATGAAACATTAAATCCTAGATTCCCCCAATATATTATTTTGATTTAAAAACTCTGGTAAATTTTCAGTTGAGTAATCATGATAAACTTAAGTGGTTTGGAATCTGTGTTTATTTAATACTAGCCGTTATGCCCGTGGCAACGGGCAGAATAATAAGTTTAAATAATAAGTTTAATGCATGGAGTTTATTTCAATGGCATGGCTTAGTGGTAGCGTTTTCGCCTGACGCACAGGAGGTCACTGGTTCAATCCCAGCTAGTGGCAAATCAATTTTTAACGTTATAAATCATTTAGAGGTGAGTCGTCGCCCGTCGCCGTCTCCGTCGGGACTCTACTCGATTATATAAAAGATTACTGATTGGTTTTTTCACAATAAACTCGTAAATTTTTCTCATTGACATATTGAATAAGTTCTATATAATCTTACTAAATACCAACTTAGCCAAATGCATTTGTTTAAGGAGGTAGAACTTCGATTCAATTATGTATTGGCTGAATAATAAATCTACTTTGTTTCATTTTTTGTGTTATTATTGGAGAATTCTTATTGACGTTGGTTTTTAGGATGAAATATTACATTTTCAATACGTCATTTGCAATCCCTCATATCGCGAGAATTTAATTATGGAGGTAATGTGACACTGACTTCCCATTTCTCTTCCCTCGTACGCCCCCCAATGCCGAATTTGAAATATTGAGTTTTATGTAAAATTTTCCTCTCTCTGTTTTTCCCCTCTTTTTTATTCATAATTCTCAGAAATATGTCTACTTTTAACTCTTAAAAATATGCATTTGCATGATGAAAATGTACATTACTGTTTTTGTTGATACTTTAAACAATTATTATGCTTTTTTTATCCTAGTTTAAAGGGATTAATTCTTCTAATAAACATAGGTTTTCCCCATTTCCAGCGGATCAAACTGACTATATCTTTTAAACATTGAAAAAAAAATTATGAAAAATGTTTCAAGTAAATGTTGTTAGTACTTTAGGTATAGTTTAATGAAACAAAAAGAAATAATAATTAATTCCACCCTTTAAAGGGTCAATATGGCCCTTTGAAGAACGTGATTTTCTTTTGACCCTCAATTTTTGTTATTTTTCTGAAAAGTTCATTAAAAAGCTTGAAAAAAATGTTAATTCCTTCTTTTTATATCTTTCATAGTTTAAGTTAAAATTGGCCTCTAAAATTGACTAGTTCATTATGTCGTTTTATAAGAAAAAAGTAAAGTAACATTAATTTATTTTAATTTTTTAAACTTAATTACATGTTAATGAAGGTATTACAGAACAGAATCTTTTACGAATCATTATGATAGTCTAAACTCCTCTGTATGTAAGTTTTTAGAGAAAATATATGATTTATTTTCTACTTTTTTCCCACCAATTTTTTTTTATAAATTGAACAATAATTTTTGCTAGTTTTACATTTTATTCTCTCTATTTTAAGCTTGTATTGTGTGAATGACGTTCCACTGGGAATCGAACCTAGTACATCTCACTTATAAATTACAGGAATTTCATTTTCTTAAAACTTTATTTATCCGAAGTTAAATCAAACTTGCAAAAATTATTTAACCAACTTATATTTCCTTTTTAGGGTTTTGTAGACACTTCTCAAAACCCTTATGCCGAGGGTGATGTGTCCGTCTGTCCGTCGCTCTTTGGTTCATAGGGCCCGAACCGTTCAAGCGAAAGTGCTGAAATTTGGAACCCTGGTGCAACTTTTTGACCCAACCAGAGGAAAAATATACAGAAGTCNAAGCCATGTGATCGTTCTGAAGAACGATACATTTTTATGCGTCCGATTTCAAAAATTCCAAGACAGAAATCCGTTTCAGACATCAGGGATCATTTTTGGTTCCGTGTCTGTCTGTCGGTCTGTCTGTCTGTCGGTCTGTCCTTCATTTATAACGAACCACCATATCTTAAAAACTACACGTCCAATTTTAATGAAATTTGGGTGGTAGGTCATAATTAGCCTATTTGGTCCCATATAGGTTTCAACCTTCTGCGCTTATTTGTTTATCTTCCACACGCACATAAACATACATTTATTTACACCTATAGCTTCAAAAGTACTAATCAGATTTGAATAAAACTTTTATAGTTTATGGAAAGTAGCCCGCAGATAGCCCCAGATTAATTTGAACCGTCTGCGCTTTTTAACTTTTGCTAAATTGATACTTTAATTCGTGTAAAAAATCAAAATAATTTTGACGGATTGAAAAAAACGGGGGAAACAATTAAACCAATTAAACAATAAAATAAATAAATCTACAATAAAGTACGTGGGTAGAATGCGAAGAAGCTATGTACCCACCAATTGGCAGTCTATTTTTAATTGTACTAATAAGCTGTTGGCATTATTTGTTTTAGAATTCATAGAAACTATGATTATAAAGAAAAAGAAGTATTATTTATCATTATTATCAATCAATAAAATAAATATCTTAAAATTTCTATGAGGATGTTTAAAAAAATACATATATAAATCTATTTTTAAGAATATTCCTATTTCGTTACCCAGAATTTTATTATTATTGAGTAAAAGGTTATCTTATAATATCCGGATTTCTTCTGAAGAAGGAAATAAGCTGTAAAATATAAAAATAAATTAAATTAAACCTTTATAACCTGCCATTTATGTAACCTTTCATAAAAATAAAATCAGAGATAAGACAGTGTTGCAATTTTCTCCACTTCATGGAAAAATATTTAATTGTTGATATGTTTTTGGCATTAAATTCAGTGTTGCCAACTTTTACAACTTCCTCCCCTAAAGATGATTGTAATGTTGCGCTCCTATTTACGAAATGTAGTACTAAAATGGGAAAACCGAGCTACCTCCTTTTACATTCTAACTTCTGATAACACATTTAAATACTTCAGCGCTCCTATTGGCACAATATAGTACTAAAAAGTGAATCAATAGAATCATGTATAAACTAAACATTAAAGTAAGTAAATAGAAAATAGAGAGGAAGTTTGCTTGTATAGTTTTGCAGTTTAACTTATTTATATTGAATATGTGGGACGAATGAAAATGTATTCTCTAAAAACACATTACCCTTACATACATTAATTAAAAAAACAATTAAAATTAAATCTATTTAACATGCTAATCATTAGTAACTACGCTTCACAGCAATTAAATATTTTGTTGATTTAGATTTTATTTCCCTGTATTTCTTCTCTACAAACATTTTTAAATAAATCATTCTTCTATCTATTTCACAAGAACAAATTGCTTTTTACAAGTAAATACGCATTTATTCGATTATGAATGAGTTTAATGAATCATTTCAAATTATTTATTTAATTTATTCAATTATGAAAAAGCTAAATTTTAAAATTACCTAATTTAATTTATCTAATTTAAATCGACGAGACGTTTCGACCCTTACCTCACAATTGATTTGTAATTGTTATTATAGAAATAAATTATATTACTGATGATTACCTATGATGAAGAGTCGAAACGTCGACTTAAGAATTAATTTTTATTCTTTACACCTTAAAGATCCACATCTGTCAAAATACCGCCAAAATAATTAAATAATTGCAAGATAAAAAGAACTTTTTATATACTACGTTTTTAAAAACGTCAAAATGAAGATCGTAAATATGGGTCATGTCGCAAAACAAATAAAATAACTTGCGGATTTTTTTCTCTTCTAACTTTCTATTGAGCAAAATATGCTGAAAGATGGCTAAAAGTATTAAAATAATGCATTGTCATAGTGTTCTGAACTCAAAAGATATAAGTGTTTAGACTTTAATTTCAGGCTCAGGCCAAGTAGCAATTATGCTAACCATTCCTCCATTCAAATGTCTAACTACCCGGGAAGTTAGTTAAAAATTGATTGCAAGATTTGTACTGGACAAACAAACAAACAAACAAGAATGCAAGCTAATAAAAACGTAGTAATAAAGTAATTTGTTTTTGGAAAATGATAATAAAAAAATCAGCTCGTTCAAATCGGTCACCAATCCAAGTACTGACCAAGCCCAATGCTGCTTCCTCCTGCTACGAAGCAGCAAAGAAGAAAATGAAGAAAAGTTCTGTGGTACCCCGTTCACGATTTGCTTTTGCTTTTTTTTTTTCCTTTTAACTTAGATTTTCAAATAAAGCATTGTTTGCCTCATTTATCTTTCAATTAAAGCTCAGAGTTCGGTGAAGTGTTTCGTTATTATCAGTGAGGTAACCGAGATAACCTTAAGTTGAAATTCTAATCGCTTTCAAATTTAATTTAAATCGGTTTTCCCCCTCCAACTCTTCCTACTCCACCTCCTGTTTCCCCCACTCCACCTCCTCTTTTCCCCCTTCTCTTAAAGTAAAACCCTGTAATTACAAATAGAGCCTCGTCTCCTCTTTCCCCCTCTCTCAACCTCTGATCTGAAATAGCCTCAGAAAGTTAATTCCCTCACCGTTTTCTCGGTCAAAAATTACCTTCGCATTTTAATTAAAATGAACTTGAGGGTTTCTGTTAATTATATTCAAAGTTATTCTACTGTAATAAATGTTTATTAATAATAAGTGCAAAATTGAGAAGAAAAAAAAAATTAATTGTTCTGGTAAAAAAAAAAAAAAATAAAAAATAAACTTTATAAAACTTTTTATTAGTTAAAATAAAATAAAAAGTTTTGATTTATTTTCAAGAGTTATTTCAATTGTCTTAAGAAAAACCGTTTCTTCCAAATAACTAAACTGAGATGGGTGAAAATATTTTAAATTTTATAAATCAACCAATTGATATTTAAATTAACAAAGAGTTCTCTTTTAGGAAAGTTTAACGATAATAAACTTTCAAGAAAAAAAAATAAAAAAAATTAAATGATATAATTTTAATAGCTTATCAATACATTTCCTTCATCACATATGAATATTTATGTGAATATTTATTCATTATTAATGCAGTTTGAATTATTTATTTGTTGACTTTGTAATTGGATGAACTGCAGGAACATTTTTGGTTATGAACATGACAATTATGTTCTTAAGGAACCGCCATGGAGGAATGGTTAGCATAATTGTTACTTGGCCTGAGCTTGAAACCAAAGTCTAAACACTGTCATATCTGTTGAGTTGGAATCCCTGAGAGGTAAGACATTTGTCTCTCTAAGAACATAATAATTATGTTCTTAAGAGTCTAGCGAAGATGAGTGGTTGGCATAATTGCAACTCTAACTGTAACCAAGTCTAAACACATATCTGTTGCGTGAGAATCCCATAGAGGTGAGACATGTTCTCTCTAAGAACATAATAATTATGTTCTTAAGGGTCCAGCGTAGATGAGGGGTTAGCGTAATTGCAACTCCACCTGTAACCAAAGTCTAAACACTTATCTTTTGAGTTTGAATCCCAAAAAAGTGAGATTTGATTCTCTCTAAGAACATTGTTGTTATGAACATGATAATTATGTTCTTAAGGGTCCAGCGTAGATGAGTGGTTAGCGTAATTGCAACTTCTCCTGAAACCAAAGTCTAAACACATATTTGTTGGAATCCCATAGAGGTGAGACATGTTTCTCTCTAAGAACATAATAATTATGTTCTTAAGGGTCCAGCATTGACGTGTGGTTAGCGTAATTACAACTCCACCTGAAAACAAAGTCTAAGCACATATCTGTTGAGTTTGAATTCCATAGAGGTGAAACATGTTTCTCTCTAAGAACATAATTATTATGTTCTAAAGGGTCCAGCATTGACGTGTGGTTAGCGTAATTACAACTCTACCTGAAACCAAAGTCTAAAGACATATCTGTTAGTTGGAATCCCATAGAGGTGAGACATGTTTCTCTCTAAGAACATAATTATTATGTTCTAAAGGGTCCAGCATTGACGTGTGGTTAGCGTNAAATGAGGAAAAGTTCTGTGGTACCCCGTGCCCAATTTTTTTTTGTTTTTGTTTTTTTTTCCTTTTAACTTAGATTTTCAAATAAAGCATTGTTTGCCTCATTTATCTTTCAATTAAAGCTCAGAGTTCGGTGAAGTGTTTCGTTATTATCAGTGAGGTAACCGAGATAACCTTAAGTTGAAATTCTAATCGCTTTCAAATTTAATTTAAATCGGTTTTCCCCCCTCCAACTCTTCCTACTCCACCCCCCACTCCACCTCCTCTTTCCCCCACTCCACCTCCTCTTTTCCCCCTTCTCTTAAAGTAAAACCCTGTAATTACAAATAGAGCCTCGTCTCCTCTTTCCCCCTCTCTCAACCTCTGATCTGAAATAGCCTCAGAAAGTTAATTCCCTCACCGTTTTCTCGGTCAAAAATTACCTTCGCATTTTAATTAAAATGAACTTGAGGGTTTCTGTTAATTATAATTCAAAGTTATTCTACTGTAATAAATGTTTATTAATAATAAGTGCAAAATTGAGAAGAAAAAAAAAATTAATTGTTCTGGTAAAAAAAAAAAAAAATAAAAAATAAACTTTATAAAACTTTTTATTAGTTAAAATAAAATAAAAAGTTTTGATTTATTTTCAAGAGTTATTTCAATTGTCTTAAGAAAAACCGTTTCTTCCAAATAACTAAACTGAGATGGGTGAAAATATTTTAAATTTTATAAATCAACCAATTGATATTTAAATTAACAAAGAGTTCTCTTTTAGGAAAGTTTAACGATAATAAACTTTCAAGAAAAAAAAATAAAAAAAATTAAATGATATAATTTTAATAGCTTATCAATACATTTCCTTCATCACATATGAATATTTATGTGAATATTTATTCATTATTAATGCAGTTTGAATTATTTATTTGTTGACTTTGTAATTGGATGAACTGCAGGAACATTTTTGGTTATGAACATGACAATTATGTTCTTAAGGAACCGCCATGGAGGAATGGTTAGCATAATTGTTACTTGGCCTGAGCTTGAAACCAAAGTCTAAACACTGTCATATCTGTTGAGTTGGAATCCCTGAGAGGTAAGACATTTGTCTCTCTAAGAACATAATAATTATGTTCTTAAGAGTCTAGCGAAGATGAGTGGTTGGCATAATTGCAACTCCAACTGTAACCAAGTCTAAACACATATCTGTTGCGTGAGAATCCCATAGAGGTGAGACATGTTCTCTCTAAGAACATAATAATTATGTTCTTAAGGGTCCAGCGTAGATGAGGGGTTAGCGTAATTGCAACTCCACCTGTAACCAAAGTCTAAACACTTATCTTTTGAGTTTGAATCCCAAAAAAGTGAGATTTGATTCTCTCTAAGAACATTGTTGTTATGAACATGATAATTATGTTCTTAAGGGTCCAGCGTAGATGAGTGGTTAGCGTAATTGCAACTTCTCCTGAAACCAAAGTCTAAACACATATTTGTTGGAATCCCATAGAGGTGAGACATGTTTCTCTCTAAGAACATAATAATTATGTTCTTAAGGGTCCAGCATTGACGTGTGGTTAGCGTAATTACAACTCCACCTGAAAACAAAGTCTAAGCACATATCTGTTGAGTTTGAATTCCATAGAGGTGAAACATGTTTCTCTCTAAGAACATAATTATTATGTTCTAAAGGGTCCAGCATTGACGTGTGGTTAGCGTAATTACAACTCTACCTGAAACCAAAGTCTAAAGACATATCTGTTAGTTGGAATCCCATAGAGGTGAGACATGTTTCTCTCTAAGAACATAATTATTATGTTCTAAAGGGTCCAGCATTGACGTGTGGTTAGCGTAATTACAACTCCACCTGAAACCAAAGTCTAAAGACATATCTGTTGCGTTGGAATCCCATAGAGGTGAGACATGTTCTCTCTAAGAACATAATAATTATGTTCTTAAGGGTGTGGCATTGATGAGTGGTTAGCGCAATTGCAACTCCACCTAAAACCAAAGTCTAAACACATATCTGTTGCGTTGGAATTCCATAGAGGTGAGACATGTTTCTCTCTAAGAACATAATAATTATGTTCTAAAGGGTGTGGCATTGACGTGAAGTTAGCGCAATTGCAACTCCACCTAAAACCAAAGTCTAAACACTTATCTGTTGCGTTGGAATCCCATAGAGGTGAGACATGTTCTCTCTAAGAACATAATAATTATGTTCTTAAGAGTCCAGCATTGACGTGAGGTTAGCGTAATTGCAACTCCACCTGAAACCAAAGTCTAAACACTTATCTGTTGAGTTGGAATCCCATAGAGGTGAGACATGTTTCTCTCTAAGAACATAATTATTATGTTCTTAAGGGTCCAGCATTGATGAGTGAAACCAAAATCTAAACACATATCTGTTGAGTTGAGTTAGCATACCAATGAGGTGAGACATTTTAGAGGTAGATCAGTTTTAAACATTTTAAGCAGTATATCCTTCAGTTTATTTATTTAACTTCTAAAAAGATTTACCATTATCAAATAAAAATCATCGGGTAGATTATTTTTTTAATCTAGATATCTCCCGCTTTCTTCTGTATTAAAGAAAAAAACCCCGCGAGATGAGTGCAAGTTTAAATTTAACTCTTGTTGTTTACATGATCTGCTTTTTCAGAAAAAATTTTCTAATATTTATTTAACAGTCCCTAAAATTCATGATAACGGACTCAGAGTGGGGAGTCTGAACTGAAAGGAGATTCTGTTAGTCTGTTTAATTTTAAAACGATATAGAAATAACCTCTGAGATTTTAGGGAAAAAAACAACCCATATTACTCAGCCATCTTCTGCAGATTTTTTCTTTCTTTTTTTTAAGAAACAGATCATTGAAATATAAAAAGTTTAACTTTTTTAAAAATTCTATTTTTGAGTCTTTAGATAGATTTACATGTTTTAATGTCTACTTGAATCCAAAATGATCTTTTTTAAAANACAATAATGACTCATTATATAACAGCATTATATAACAGCCTAAAATTAATAAAGTACGTGATTGCCACAAATCGGCAGTCTATTTTTATATGTATGAATCCCTATTTATCCAAGATTTTGCCAGTTTCATTACAAAACTTACTTTACTAAATAAAAGAATAATTTAAATAGAATTACCTATAATCATTATTAACACTGGGAGACAGACAGAGAAAAATAGACTCTAGCGCCGGGACTTGAACCACTGTATACAGGAGGCCCGTGGTTCAAGTCCCGGCGCTGGAGTCTATTTTTCTTTGTCTGTCTCCCAGAGATAATAATGGTTATAATTTTATTTAAATTAAAATTTAAACTTTCCGTAGTGTGAAAACTACCAAAAACTTAAAAATTGAATTTTAAATAAACGAATAGAGTGTGTGAAAAAATAGACTGCCAATCAGTGTGGCACATAGCTTCCTCGCATCCTATCATGTACTTTATTGTTATATTTAGTTTAACGTTATAATACTTCATTGTTATATTGTTTATTGTGTAAGAACTATTAATAGTTTTCATTGCGGCGTCGCTGTTGGTTTTACAAAAAATTGAACTTTGAAAAAATGTTTGTCTCATGGAATAGATGAAGTTTGATTTTTTTGCCCGGCTTAAAATTCCAATTTTAAATTTAAAGTTCACGTTTACGTGAGCGTTGCGCGTGAGCGCTTGGACGGATAACGTTGTTCAACGAACTCGTCCTGGGCATTGTTAAAATGAACATGTCTACCAATTTTCATCAAAATCGGTCAAGAATTACTTAAGTTATCGTCGGACGTTTCAAAATTCGCGAACCCACAGACCGACAGACAGACAGACAGACAAGAGACCAAAAATATTCCCTGGTGTCTTAAATGGATTTCTGTCCTTGGAATTTTTAAAATCGGAGGCATAAAACTTTTTCGTTCTCAAAAGTGAACACAATGCTTCCTTTATCTTCGGTAAGCTCGGAAGCAAAGAGTCTAATCTGTCATCTGTCTAGCTTTCCGATTGCAATGAAATTTGGCAAAAGTTGGAATAAGTTTTAGTTGGCCTATTACTCAAGGACTAAAAGAAATAAAATTTGGAATTATATGAAATATGTAAGGAAATTATATTTAATATGTAATAATAATAACTTTTTTTTTTTGTTTTTTTCCAGATGGATATTATCATGGAGATTGAATATTTTGGAACAATACTTGCTAGAAATGGATCCCGTCCTCCCTCGAATCCTGACTTCTTGGACTCACTATATAACTAGTCCGGTCTGAGCGCGCCTGGATCGTTGCTCAGCCTTGATATTAGAAACCAGATGAGCAAAGTTTCAGGTGTGTTCAGGCCAGACCATTTCTTCATCATCATCATTCATGGGCGCGACAAGATGATGGCAGCTATTGTGAACCCACTCTACAAAACTAACAAGAACCAACAATCCAAGACAACATAAAAAAGAAGACAACTATAAATACTTTTTTTTTAAAAAAAGTAAAATTTTAAGTAAAAAAAATAAATCCTACCGCGGGTATCCGCAAGCCGAGCGAATTTCCATTGGAAATTTGTAGTATTTGTATAATCGTAGTAGTTTGAAAGAAGTTTAAACTGCTCAACAATTATACTACAAATTTCCAATGGAAATTCGCTCGGCTTGCCCACCCGCGGTAGGATTTTTTTTTTTTTTGGCAGTAGCTACAAACAATATTTTCATCGCCATCTTCAGCCCCTGCGCAAGAACCATATGTCCATTCTTTACAAATTCAAATAACAGCATGGGGTGTACCGCATACCTTTACGGTCCTCTGTGCCANGAAGGAACCATGGTCCCTAAATCCCGAGGCGAAGCCAAGGGAATTATACTTTTTCATTCCCGAGGCGAAGCCGAGGGAGATAATTATCGCGAAGGGAATAATGGCACTTTACTCACGAGGTACATACAATATTTTATCTTCAGTACAGGGAAAAATACACATTTTCGTCCATTACACAGTTTTTATTTATTATTTGAAAAATAACAATTCTTATTAGCACTTTTAATAGTAGATATAAGAGATTCAATATTAAAAACAAATAAGAATTGGAATTAAACTCAAGTAGAAGGTTATTTAGATGCAGGTTATAAACAAATATAAACAGGGTCGAAAAAGAAGTGTTGCCAACCTGATTTCAACTACTTCATTACATTAGCCATTCATTTTCTACTATTTATAAAATAATTAAGTTGCAATCCTTACTTTTTCGCCCTAGTTTACTTTTTCACCCTATATACTTTTACATTTTCTCCCTACTTTTAGAGTTCAGGGAAGAAAAGTCCTGCTTTAGTCCCTCTAAACTCTAAACTAATCCAAAATCATAACTTTTCCTCCCTACTAGAGATAAAAGTAATTTTTTTTTTTTGCCAATTTTTTAATAATGGTAATTTATTACTAATATTGCTCTTATTAAGTTCATATTTTTTTTTATTCCAATATGATCGTTCAACCAATATGATAGTTCATATTTCTGGGGTTTTTTAATCATATTTTATTTTCATTATTTTGTCGAATATTTTTTTCCTTTCCTCATTTTGTTCCTGTTTGTTTCTCATTTTAGCTCAAAAAAGAAAAATAACCAAATACAATATCAATTTATTTTCTTGATCCACGTTTTAACAAAAAAAAAATCCATTTGTAACATGATTTTGTTCCTGCTGATTTTCATTATACTGAGGGAGAAAAAAAACGTGCAATGGGGTCTCGCCCTTTCAATAAATCTCTCCTAGGAAAAGAATTGAAGCAAAATGGATTTTTTTTTTTTAAAAAAAACAACAACGGAGCAAGTAGAATGGATCCCAGAAATTAAATGAGTCAATTTCACTTCTTGCCTTTTTCTCTAAAATAAAATAAAACAAACAGCGGAGAGAGTTTCATGGGATAAGGGGGGGGGGAGTGTTTTCCATCTTCATAGTCAGGAAATTTAATTTTGAAACTACATACTGTGAAAGAAGCAGAGATGTAGTAATTTTGTTCTCCCTCTTTCTTTGAATATTTCCCATGATACCAATTTCATCTCCTTAAATTTTATATAAATTCAACCTTATTTTCTCTGTTTACCCCCCCCCCCCCCCCCC
>KZ651912.1:875969-886057 GCA_001010745.2 Gerris buenoi
TTGAGAAATGAATTTCAGAACGTAAAAAATTATTTTTGGTATATATTTTTTACAGATAAAAGTACATTTGATTTTGAATTTTTTATTTCGATATATTTTTTTAAACAATATTAATGACTACTTAAAAATATTACAATATTATAAGGTATTGATTATACTACAATATTATTAGGTTTATATTATATTTTCTTTACTTATTTTTTTAATGTACATTAAATTACTAATTCATTTACACTATATACTTTATGAATTTTAACTTATATTGTGCATATTGTTTTTTTTTTTTTTAGTTTTAAATAATTGCGTGGTTTTTATTCAATCTATTGAGATGTAATGAAATAAATTTACTTTTTAAAAGTTTCTATATCAAATTAAGGTTGCAAAAAAATTACACAAGACTACTTAGATAAATTATTCTTGGTGCGTCGTTTATAAGAAATATTATTAACTTAAAAATTAGTTTAAACGCAGATTATGCAGTATTTTCGACTTTTAACTTTGGCTTTAAATAAAAACATAAAAACATTTTTTTTTTTTTATCCTAATAAATATTGATATTAAAAGAAGAAAAAATCTTTAAACGATAAATTATGCATAAGAAATATAGAACGTGCAGAACTAAACGTTTTCATGAAACATTGTGATAATAAAAACAATGGAACTGTATGAACGTTTATATATTTACTTTTTAAATTCGCGATTGATATAGAATTTGATTTTATTTTTATTTTTAGTATCATTATTTCTTTATCTTTTTTCACCAATATATTCCACCGTCAAGGCAACTGATGTAAACAAAAATGCACTTAATACCTACACTTAATAAAATTTTGAAAACATATTTTTAAAATCATTTTACGTAAAATAATAACAATCTTGCAAAAATAATAAGCAGATTATAGTCTCTGTTTAATTTTTTTTAAGATGTGAGATTATTTTTCATCGATTTTATTTATCAACCCTGACTTTTATATACCATTGCAATGTAAATTATTACACAAAGCTAAAAAAAAAAAATACTTCATCAGATTTTCAGATGCAAAGATTCTTTTCTTATGCTGTTTAGGTTCAGAATTTAGATTCAAAGATTTATAGAGCAATAAAAATTAAATATTTCATAACTAATGATTATTATTTAACAAGATCATTGGTCATAGAGAGTCAAAAGTGATCATATTAGTATATAGAAACTACAATAAACTTACATTAAGTGCAACTACAGTAAACTTACATTAATTGCATCTCTACAATAAACTTACATTAAGTGCAACTACAATAAACTTACATTAAGTGCAACTACAATAAACTTACATTAAGTGCTACTACAATAAACTTACATTAATTGCATCTCTACAATAAACTTACATTAAGTGCAACTACAATAAACTTACATTAAGTGCAACTACAATAAACTTACATTAAGTGCAACTACAATAAACTTACATTAATTGCAACACTACAGTAAACTTACATTAAGTCCAACTACAATAAACTTATATTAAGTGCAACTATAATAACTGACATTAATTGCAACACTACAATAAACTGAAATTAATTGCAACTACAATAAACATACATTAGTGCAGCTACAATAAACTTACAATAAGTTCAACTACAATAAACTGACATCAATTGCAACTTGCAACACTATAATAAACTTACATTAAGTGCAACTACAATAAACTTACAGAAGTGCAACTACAATAAACTTAGATTAAGTGCAACTACACTAAACTTACTTTAAGTACGACTACAATAAACTTACATTAAGTACAACGGCAACGGCAGTAAACTTACATTATGTACGAGTACAATAAACTTACATTAAGTGAAACTATAATAAACTTACATAAGGGCAAACCCGTTACATCATATAGAGAAGTAATCGAAACACCTAAACTTTGACTTAAGTACATCGTAGCTAATCCCAAATTGAATCTAGAAACGTCATTTTTTCTTGAAATAATAAACTTAAGCTGAACTTTGCCTTTATTAGTTTTAAGATTCCTTTTCCTATGATATCACTAACTTTATCAATAAAACAAGAAACTATTCCATTCTATTACTCATGTAATTTGTAACCCCTGGTATTTTACCTTTTACAATTACTTACAACAACAAATCATCATCATCACAATGGATTTTATATGATGATACTCGTATTATATGTGTTATGTTTATTTGTGATTCAGTTACATTTATTGAAAGGAAATTTTTATCGTACTTTTATTTCAATTATGTCTTAAAGCAAGAAATAAATATAGTTAATGTGTCGATTTGAGATTGTTTATTAAATTTATCTTTCATAATATAATCTTTTAAATATTAAAAGGACATCAAAAAAACATTATCAAATATGAAAGTGCCGGTAAAGAAAATGTTTAGACTGCTACCGAAATATCTGAGAGATCAAGTAAGTTTTTATTTATTACATTAGTTTTTCTTTATTGTTATGTATTTAGTTTTATGTATTTAGAAAGTATTGTGATGGCGCGAAAATTTGATTTTGAGATTTTGATGGAAATCTGGAATCAGAACGTGTAAAAACATGTTCTGAGGTCCCTTAAGTGCAAAAAAGTGTTTTTTTAAATAAATGTCTGTCTGTTGGATGTAGTCTGTCCTCTGTATTCTGAGCAGATGTGAAAATAATAAACTACTAGGCACTAGGCCGATTTTTATAAAATTTGGCATTCAAGTTCAGAAAATCATACCCCTAGGCGATATTGAGAAATGAATTTCAGCTGTAACTTTATGGGCACTACCCCAAAAACTGTGAAAAACCGTGAAATAACAGTTATTTTACAAAAACAGTTCCGACTATTTTTATTTTATTTTTTTGAAAAAAAAACTAAAATGTATAGTCTATTTAATTCGAATCTAACCATATAAGTGGTTTCCCCGGGAAAAAATCTTGATCCTAAAAAAATAGTTACACACGCAAGCGGTGAAGAGCCCGGTTCGATTCCCCGCTGGGTTGAAGTTATTTTTATGGTAAATTCTGATAAAATATTTAATAATTATGAAATGAAACTTTGAAAACTCGTAATAACTAATAAATGGATAAATTTTTGACCAAGTATTTATGTACTCGTAAATGGGAAAGTTAGTCTGAGTTGTCTCGGATAGATTTTTTTTATTTTTTATTTTCAACTTACATTAAATACAATATATTTGTGTAATTTAAAATATATTCATTGAATGTTAAATCTCTTATACAATATCCATTATCCATCCTACAAATACATAGTATAGGTATTTGAAACACTCGTAATCTGACATCTAAAGAAATTCTAAGACAGAAATACGTCCAGAATACCGCATTAATTGACTGACCTTTTTTTAACGAGTAAAACATGCATAAGCAATAAATAGTACATTACGCGTCGAGTGTGGAAAGTAGCATTTTGCATGCGAGTTTGGAGTTTGCACCCGAGCGATAGCGAGGGTAGTAAAACCACACGAGCAATGCAAAATGCTGTTTTCGCACGAGTTGCGTACCGTACTTTATCTACGATTGTTAGATTTTAATAATGAATACAGGAAAAAAATAATAAACTTCCTGTATGTAAGCTCGTATTTCTCTTTTGATAAAGAGGACATACATTATTCATTAGTTATATTTTGTGCCGAAATAATTTTTTTTGAAGGCGTATTATTCTCCTCGTATTCGTCATAATCACTTAAATAACTCATTGATTTTCACAAAAAAAACTCGATACAAACAGTTACTTTTATTAAACTAGGCATCACGTGGCTCTATCATTGAAGCGAGCGTATAGTAATAAATACGTATTGAATATTGAAAAAAATAGGTAATCATGAATTACGATGAGTTGATAGATAATGGGTATAGTAGTAGTACAGCGGCTAGTAGTAAGGTAAGGGAACCTTCCTGCATTCTTACTATTTCTCTAACCACACATCGCCTTTTCAATTATTATAAAATGTATCACTTCATTACTCATATACTACTGCTTGTATCAAGTTGAAATTTTACATACTTGTTCCAATCGTACTTTAGACGATGTATATGAAGTTTTATTTAAATCGCTACGTTAAAACGTAAGATATCGGTAGAAAGGTAGTTTTCTCTATTTTAAACGTTTGAGTCCGCTTTAATAATTTTAGCGATCTTTATTAATTCATAGCGGTGTCGTTGTTGGTTTTACTAAAAAATGTTATTTTAAAAAAATGTTCGTCTCATCGAATAGGTAATGATAGAATTTTTTCCCGTTCTAAAATTCCAATTTAAAATTTGAAGCTCACGTTTACGCGAGCATTGCGCGCGAACTCTTTGACGGATCAAGCTGTCCAACGAACTCGTCCTGAGCATTGGTAAAATGAACATGTGTACCAAATTGCATCAAAATCGGTCAACTTATACTCAAGTTATCGTCGTACGTTTCAGACACACAGACAGACAGACAGACAGACAAGATGCATATTTCGTTGAATGTAAGAAGCTCGCTTACGCTCGCTTCAATTAACATCAAATTAGTTATGTTAAATGTAAACAAACTCGCTAATTGTGCGTAAAGTTAAAGTTGAAGAATTCTTCTTCTTTTCGGCGCTAGAAAAAAAGAGGAATTCTTCAAAACTATGAGACACGCATGCGCAATTAATACAGGTGCGTAAAGAATCACTTTCTACGAACCTAAACAGAGATACAATGTTTATATTACGTATCAATAGTAGATAAAAATTGTTCCAGATGGTTGAAATGAATAAGAAGTGATTTTTGGGTTACTTTTGACAAACCATCCAATTTTTTTAAAAATCAGATGTGTACTTTTCAAGCAAGCTTTTCAAGATATAGGTATGATAAAAAGAGGTTTGTGCGCATGCGGAAGAAGGAAGAGAATTGAAATTAACATGGGGCCAACAATGGGATAATTTTAACCTACCACCCAAAATTCATTAAAATCAGATGAGTAGTTTTTAAGAACGATACATACGGAAACAAATACCATTATCAGATTTGTCCAGAAATTTCCCTTTGCCCGTTCGAATGTATTTAATGACAACGAGATACGTCAACAATCTAAAATTAAAACTTCCGATAAAATAGTCATAAAAACTGAGTAAATGATATGTGATTTATTTCTAGAAGGTTTATTAAATACATATGGCTTCTCGGAATTAAAAACATGTGTTTCAAACGACTAAAATTTATTTCGTTCACTTGGCGGCAACGATATAGTTTTATTAAGTCTAATAGTAGATAGATTTAAGAATTAAAATTAGTTTGTTACACAATTCGCTTTATTTTTCTTTAATTTTAAAATGCTGCGATCGGAATTAAATTTACTCTTCTTCATTTCATTCGTGTTGAAATAAAAGGAAATGACCATTTAAAGATTTTGTCAAGATAATGTTGGCAGCACTTATGATCGTAAATAGTTTCTTCCTCTTCTTTTACAAACCTGTTTTTATCAGCTGACGTCATTTGAACAAAAGAATGTCGAAGTATCAAGTTTTTGTGTTGTGATTTTCACGTACCTCTTCTCGAGATGTTTTCAATAATCTGCTTTTTAAATTGTTAATAATCGTATACATTTGAAATCAATATGAACGATTAAGTATTTTAAAAGAAGAAAATGTCGGTGCTTTATAACTATTGTGTTTCATTTAAATATTGATCATTGTTTTGATTACTCCCTTTTAATATAACTTTGAAAGTGATAAAAAAATGCATTGTTTTTAATACAAACTGTTGATATATTTTTTAAAGATTTTATTTCTGTATGACAACATGGCTAGTGAGGACGATATCTCTTGGTATCATGGGAATATTTCCAGAGAAGAAGCTGAGGATATTTTATTTCGAGGTCAGACTTTTTTATGTGTTTATTTTCGTACATACCTTTATCATTTTTATGTATCAAATGAATTAACTCTATTTTTCAATTCCTTGTTATCAATTCGACACATTTATAGTTATCTCTCTCTTAAATTATAATATGTTGAATAGAAATATGACTTTTAAGTCATCAGTATTGTTTCCAGTTATGATCATTCATGAATTATGAATATATTATGATTATCTCAAGAAAATTTAACGAATTATTTCTGTGTCATAAACAACTGTTTAATATAGATTTTCATTAAGCTACCTAAATTTTTATTGTAACATAAAACATGTATTTTACAATATTATCTGTATTTTGTTCACTGTAATAATTTACATACACTGAAATGTTTTATCCCAGAGTAATTTTAATAGGGTATTTGGTAAAACTGAAGAATATGAGACGATTTACAGAAAAGTCGGTGGGGCCTCACTCCACTTTTAGTAAGAGATAGGTTTAAACTCTCCTATGAACAAATCTTACATTTAAAATTTCTGAAATGTTTAAATCAAACAAATGTACCGTTTGGCAAAGGGAAATAATCCCTCAAGTGTATAAATTAAGCCAAAGTTGTGCCGCCAAGCAATTCTCAACCATATCATCTCCTTCAGTTCAGCCCAGCCTCTTATCATTCCTCTCCAATACAATGACAGAATAGAACTTGTAAGTTTATGTAGAGAGGTCAAGAAGTAAGAGGAAAGTGGTTTGATAAACGAATACACTGCGCCTCTTATCATTTCTCTCCACTACATGATACCAAGGATCTTATAAAATAGGGATAGAGCACTAAGTGATAAATGTGTCGCCAAGAACTTGGAAAATCTAAGATCAGAGTAGGATTAGATAACCTACAGATAAGATCAGAGTAGGATAGATTACCTTCCTGTAAGATTGTACAATGGTTATAACTGCAGATGATCAAGAAGGTTATGCTTAAAATGCTAGATTGTAACGTAACCTTTCAAGGTTTGTTCCTCAGAGCCAATAGTTTATAAACAATTGATAACAGTCGGGAAGAAATTGGTGCTACTAATGCGCGCGCACACTGGTAGTTTGATGTAGATTTTTTCCAAATTCTTGGCGACACTTCTTAACCCAGGAGGTATGCTTAGTGCTCTATCCCTATTTTATAAGATCCTTGCATGACACCTTAAAGTGCGTTTACACCTGACATTTATGTCCGACAGAAATCTCATTAGTGTAAACACCGAAAAATTTATGTTTCTACTCTCAGCTATAAGTGTCGACACTTCTATAACAACAGATGTATTGCAAATTTAAGCATTGCGAGGAGTGTCAGATATATATCTCCGATATAAATCTCAAGGAATTTCTCTCAGATGTAAACACTTAAAGCAATTTCTGTCTGACACTTGACATTTATTGCCGGAGAGAAGTGTCAGGTGTCAACGCACCTTAAGGCTCTTTTAAAGGGACACTAGCTGAAATCTGAGAGCATATGACGTATGAAAGTCAGAACCAGTGTTTATATATCAGGATTTTATTCTTACAGTAGATGTTTACTTTCCAAAAAAAAACTGAACGGATCTAGCCAAATGAGAGACTTGGAGCAGCGTAGGCTCAATAATAATAGGCACAGGTTTGTCTAACTTATAAAATGCTTGAGGACCATAATAGACTAGGACATGTCTTTGAATGAAGGAAGTAGATTTCATCACACTCACAATATTAATCACCTGTGTAATTCAATAACTTGGATGTTTCCATGTGTTGACTCCTCCAGTGAACAGAAGTTTAACTTATTAACACAAGCTGATAATACAAGCTCTGTTGAAGATTTTATAGAATTAGGAACACAAATCCAGACCTACATTCATCTAGGTGCGGTTTTCCTCAGTAGACAAAGAACTTCATGTATTAAACCTAGGAGGCTCCAATGGTTGGAAAGAAGAGCGTCGATGGGGTTGTTCATTGATAAGTTAGCTCATTGATAAGTTAGCTCATTGATAAATTAGCTCATTGATATTGAATATGGCACTTCTCTAGGAATTAAACCAATATTAGTATTGTTTACTTGTTAAGCCTTTTAGAAACAGATTTCTTGCATTTAGTAATTATTGACTTAAGTAAAACCATAAAAGCTGTTATCTATCTTGAAATTATTGTGAGTAATTTATGTTTTAGATGGTGTTAACGAGAACGGTTTATTCTTGGTGAGAGATAGCAGTACTGCAGCTGGTGATTATGTCCTGTCTGTTCTGCAAGGTGGTGAAGTCATTCACTATCAGATTCGAAGACATGGAGAGGACGCTTTTTACTCAATAGGTAAAGCATTTATAATAATAATAATAATCATTTGTCGTTAAAATATGTTAACATTTCGTGACAAAGTCAAATACATATTATGAAAATAAAACTACATTATAAATCAATATTAACATTCTCATGCAAAAATTCATTGATTGAATAATATGCTTTAGAAATTAGGTACTTTTTAATGCATTTTTTAAATTTCTTGATATGCAAATTCCGTATTTCACTGGAAAGTTTATTATAAAAAATCTGATCCCTACCAAAGTTGGTGACCTGTTAGTTTTGCTCAATCTGTGCTAAGGAATAATCAGGTTGTCACTATATCTGGTGTTGTATGTGCAATCAGTTGATTGCCACATTGCACTCTCCTCATGCACCGACACCAACAAATTATAAATAACTACTATACCATAAAAGGTCATAATTTGCAGGCTTTGAAAAAGTTTCTAACAAGATTCATCAGCTTTAACTTTACATATAATCCTGGATATTAGCCTTTTTTTGCATTATAAAAATCTTATTGGATTTACTACTTGTGCCCCATATGGTGACACAATAAGATATAAGGGAATGGAAGTATGCAAAGAAAGCCATTTTTAAAGTTTTCTCATCTAGGGAAATAGCTAATTTTCTCAGCAAAAACATAATAGATGCTAATTTCTTTGATAGAGCTTCGATATGGTGATTCCATGATAAGGTTGAATCAAAAACTTATCCTAGAATTTAAACAGCATTTGAGACAATATATTTTCAAAATGATCCTTACCTTTTTTTTGTTAATCTTCTTTTTTTTAATTCCAGTAACATTTGCATATCTAAATTTATATTCTTTGTGTGATTTCAGAACAGGTTATAGTTCACGGGTTGGAAACCCTTATTAATTATTACAAGGAAGAATCAGCAGGGTTAGGTTGTTCTCTTCATGGCTATGTTAAAGGTAGTCCTCCACCGCCCGACTCAAGGCTACATGGTAGAACTAATCTTCTACATAGAGCTACTAGAGAAGGTACTTTATATTAAAATTAAGTAGAGTTCATTTTTGACATTTTCATGTTTGGGCTTTGCTACATAACTCGAAAAGCGTTACTAAAAAACGTTACCCGTTGTATCAAGGAGTTAGAAAGGTATAGGAGGTGTGCACAGTCTGTCTCCACCTGTGGGGTCTCCCACTACCGCGCATTCATTTTTTCCCCTTTTGGAATGAAGTTACTTATGGCACGTTACACAGTCTGGAGCCTGGGAGAGAATCCAGAAAAATACTACTGCTGACGATAACTTGAGTAAAAGATGACCGATTTAGTTGAAATTTGGTGCACATGTTCATTTACTAATACCCAGGACGAGTTCCTTTGGAAAATGTTATCCGCCCAAATGTTCATGCGCAATGCTCGTGTAAATGTAAACTTCAAATGTAAAATTGGAATTTTAGGATGGGAAAAAACTCAAGCTTCATCTATTCAATGAAACACATTAAATAAATAACTATATTTTTAGTAAAACCAACACCACACTGCTATGAATTATTAAAAAATTAATTAACTATTAAAATGTTAAACGTTAAAATATAGAGAAAACAATGTTTTTACCAATATCTTACGTTTTAACACAATGATTTTAATAAAACTTCGTACTTATAAAGTACAATTGAAACAGGCATGTCAAATTTGAACCTGATACAAGCAGAAGTTTTTGTGTAGTGAAGGGATATTATTTTATAATATTTTAAATGAAGTAGGCGTTAGAGCTAGGGAGTAGTCCTGATCCCTCACTCTACTACTACCATCCTCTTTATCTATCAACTCATCATGATTTACTATTTCCTAAATATTTAATACATATTTACTTGCATCAATGATAAAAAAAAAGTTTTTCTTTTAATTTTGCCTGAACTCCGCTAAGTACAAATAAAGCGTAAGGAACATCGTTCCTATCAGTGTCCTACGACACCACACGTATTTTTTTTTT
>KZ651912.1:886854-912801 GCA_001010745.2 Gerris buenoi
ATTACATGTTCCTTATTTCTGTCTAAGGCAACAATTTCTTAATATTAAAAGAATTGTCAATTACCCACCATTTTCCAATATGGAGCCTTTGATTGTGTAATATAGATTTTTTTAATGTTAATATAAAGGGTATGAGGATGAATATGATCCAAAATTTGTTATATTTAAATTAATTCTAGCCAAAAATAATCTAACTGGTATTACTAACATTCTCAAAAAGTTGTTACATTTATTTAAGCAAACATTTCTTCTTTTTTTTTGCCACAAATAAAAACAGTAAGGGGTTGGAAGGCCAAGCCTAGTAATTTGACTGCATTTGGGGCCTTTTTGCCCCAATTAGGTTTAATGCATTTATTTAAACATAATATTTACTTATGTATTCCTCTAGTAGAAGTAATAAGGGGGCGGGAAGGCCAAGCCTAGTGATTAGACCCCATTTGGGCCCTCTTTGCCAACCCCAGATTATTTCCTCTTAAATAATTAGGTTTAAGATTATTAATAACGTCATTTGAAGATTATAAAAAAAATAATCATGTTTTTTTATTTTGCAGGTAATTTGACTGTTGTTTCTGAGCTGTTAAAATGTGGCTACAGATCTCTGGATGCTAAGAATCAAGCAGGAGAAACAGCTGTTCACTTAGCCTCTAAACAATCTGATGAAGCTATTCTTGATAAATTGATATCAAGTGGGGCTAACGTCAATTGTAAGGATCAGCTGGGTAACACACCTCTTCATGTAAGTTATACAATTTTTTTTTAAATTTTAGTAAATAACTTTATGTGCAAACTATATGATTCTCGTAAGCTATCTCAATCACCAAGTCTATAGATCCTTCTATGTTCCATAATAGCAGTTATGGAACGTAGAAGTTGGTTATAGTTGCCATAATCGTGACGTCACTAAGGTGGACAAAAAATGACGGCTGTCGTAATGTTGACCATAGATTTCAACTTAGAACAATATTTCTCTTGATTCATTACAAAATCAATCAATTTTTCGTCAAACATCGCACAACTATTTCATCGCTATGACAGTCATAATAAAGGCATTGCCATTTGTCGTTTGCCTTTGACACTGTAGCTGTCGTCTATACTGTCTGTCCTAAACGAGAGGTAGTGCGTTGACAGTGTGGGAAAAACTATCAAATGGGGTGGGGAGCCAATAAGAGCTCAAGATTTTCCCTCTGGATGACCATATAAGAAGGTAAATGTGGTGGCTTTATTTTCTCTCTGTTTGTTTGTCTGTGTGTCTCTCGATTTCCCGTGCTGTCAACGAACTAACTCATTTGGAACAGACTATAGTTAACCAACGTTATTTAGTTTATACTCGCAATTTTTGTGACCTCCTAGAAAACCTGAGCTTAACCTACTTCTAGGTCTTCCTCTTCTTTGGGTACAAGTGTGTACGTCCTTCTCAGCTTTTTCAAACCTGCTTCAAACATTTTTCATTTAAAAAAATATATATAAATAACAATGAAGAAATTTTAAAGTAAAAAGAAAATATTTTCTTTTCAATCTTTTTTCATCCCTAAAGACCAAAAGGATAAGAAAATCTAATAATGAATAAAATAAATGTGATAATCAAGGGATGCTTTTTTAAATGAAAATTTTATTTTTTGGTTCCTGTGTTTTTTTATTTTTTGCTTGCAAGAGAAAACCATACAGAAGTGCATATAATTGTGTTACCCCAATTTAAAGATGAATTATAAATTTATTATTAAATAGATTAGATTTATGATATCTAAATATTATAAATTTAGGATATAATATTTTTAAAACAATTAATAATTTCAAACTGTTTTTGTCATGCGTTCATAAGGGATGATGTAAAGTTAAGAAAAATTAATGTAAGTTAATTCATTTAATTTATTTCTTAATGTTTTCTAAATTAAATATTAATATTAACTATTATTTGTCAAATGGATCTTGAATCATAAAAGCCAATTTTAGTAAATTTTGTTTTGCAGGATATTTTTTAAAAAACTATTTTTGATTTCAACTGTTATTTTCTTTTTGTTACTTTTAATAATAAATTGTGTATAATTTTTTCAGTATGCTTGTCAGAATAATTTTCTCAATATAGTTAAAATTTTGATAAAGAAAGGAGAAGCTAATTTACAAATCAGAAATTCCACAACTGGTAAATATTATATTTTAATTGCTTATTTAACTCTCTAACTCTCTTTATGTTTTGTGTAAAATTCTTTGATTTGTAAGTAGTAAAATTATTTTAAGAATATAGAAAGATTTAAAGGCCAAGAATTTTTTTTATTGTTAAAGTTTATTTATATCCTCAATGGTCTTTTTAAGCTTAAGTGCTTGCCCTAAATTTTCTAAGGAGTTTGATCTAGCGGGATAGAAAACTACCACAGACTAAATTTTCCCCATTTTTGGAGTCTGATATTTAACAAAATTGGAAAAATCAAAGTTTGATAATAATTTCATATTATTTACAAAAATTCAAAAAAATGTAAAACAATGCCACACTGAGGGACTTTTTTGTGTAGAATAGTCCCGCACCAGTTGGACCCTGCTCCACTCAGAGTCCCCATAGCGAAAGGGTTTAACGGTGCTTTATTATGTTGCAGGTTGGGTAGCCCTTCACGAGGCAGCTTCTCGAGGACATATGGATATAGTAGTAACTCTTCTTGAAGCTGGTGCCCCATCCAGACCTAGAACATCTCTAGGAGAAACACCTGATCATTTGGCCCGAGGCAATGGCCATTATCAATGTGTTGAAATCATTAGTGAGTAATTCTTACGTTATTTACAGTATTTTAATTCTTTATTTTCAGCAAGTATTACAATTAATTAAAATCTAATATTTCTCCTTTAAAGAAGATTGTATGTACAAGTTTTTTTACCATAATATCTAGAATTTTTAAAAGTTAGTAGAATGTGTTCCTTGTGGTTTTCAATTCTTTAGTTGTTGGGACAGAAGGAAATAAAAGCCTCACTTTTTGCAATATTTCGATCCCTCCTTGGATCATTCTCGAACTGCCTGTCTTGACGATTTCATCGTGATGGTTATTATTAATAAATTCTTGTTTGAATGTTAAAAATTCATTAGTTTGAATCATTGTGATTTTCGTCAATTACCTGAATACAGGTTCTGTTTTCAATTAATCACTAAAACCAATTAAGTTCAAATGATAAGAGGAGTGGAAGGTAAAATTTAAAAAATTAAAAGTGCGTTCTTTCAATAATTTATTCATTTAAAGATAATAGTGCAATAAATAGAATCTGTATTCAGGTAATTGACGAGAATCACAAAGATTCAAACTAACAAATTTTTATCGTTCAAACAAGAATTTATTAATAATAAACATCACGATGTAATCGTCTAGACAGGCAGCTTGAGAATGATCCAAGGAGGGATCGAAATATTGCAAAATTGAGGTTTTTATTTTCTAAATTGACCCAACGTCTAAAGAATAGATTTTTTTATTTAAGCATCATAAAAATTGTTTAACTTGGAAGAAAAGTTAATACAGTATTATTTTAGAACATTCCAATACCTGACTTTTATTTGCTATAGGTGTCTTATAAATCTCATCTGTTAAAAAATATTTAGTTGATCGTATAATAAAGTTTTGATGTATTTTTGGTTTGTTACATGATACATTAGCCAAATTCTTAAAAATGGAATCAGATATAAAATATGTTGAAGCATATTGTGTGGCAAAAGTATATACATTTTTAAAATCCAAATAAATGAACCTCGGTCAATTTAGAAAAATAAATAATTTCAATCTGACTAGGATAGACGGGAATAGACGGGAAGGACGCTATTTAAATCAGAGCAACAGGGCGAGGGATTGAACCCATGACCTTAATTCACCTTGATTCATTGATAGCTAGGCAAGTGCCTAGAGCACCTCGGCCACACTGGCTCCCCTCAATCTGACTAATGCACTTATTATGATGTTATAAATATGTTATAACATATGTTATGATGTTATAACACTCTCGGACAACTTAACAACGTACAACTGATATGGGTTCCTGGACATTGTGGCATTGAGGGGAATGAGATGGCCGACCAGTTAGCTAAGACGGGTTCCAATTCGACCCCAATTACACCAGAACCAGTTGTTGGCGTGCCACGTTGTGGAGTGAAACATTCCACAAGGACATTCATGAGGCTAGATATGAAAAGAATATGGAACACTGCTTCAGGTATGCGAAGATCTAAAATTATGATCCGGGAACCATCTCAGCATCTTACCAGATCGCTGCTCTCACTCAAAAAACAAACCTGTCACCTTTTGACAGTATTTCTTACTGGACACTGTAGGCTAAAACGACATCTACATCTTCTTAGCCTAGTAGAAAGCCCAGTGTGCAGGCTGTGCAGGGAAGAGGCTGAAACCCCTTCTCATCTTATTAGCAGCTGTCCTGCATTAACACACCTGAGGTGGAGAATCTTTGGCTTAGCCATCCTGCCAATTGAAGAATGATGTTATAATATAAAGATATTTATGTATGTTTCAGAAGCGTACGTGGCTCCCATATCATGTCCTCCTAAAGAAGAATGGTACCATGGAACTCTCGCCAGACAAGAGGCTGTTAAACTTCTTGAGGAATTATCTTTCAAAGATGGGTCCTACTTAGTAAGGTTTGGTGATAAGGGCTACGCACTCACTCTGGCTTTCAATAATAAACCTTTTCATTATCAAATAACTATGCAGGTATTTAATTTTTAAACTACTTCCTAAACTTGAGTTTAATATACCTTATACAGGGTGTTACCAACCTAAACAAAATAATTTTTGGGTGAAACTAGATCCAAAATGGGTCAAAACGCCGCCAAGCACACTTTTCTATATTTCTCTCCCTCTCCATCTCTCGTTCCATGTAAACATTACTAATTTTAAACTTTTTTAAATTTTTATTGCATTTGAACTTGAATTTCTTCATGAAATCAATATGGAGTCACAAGGTTGATTATACTGTTGTAAGGGAAGGGGCATCGAATGAGGTTTTTTTGTGAAATCTGACAGCCTGTAAGAGTTTTTCTAGAAAAATTGTGAGTGTTCATAGAATTTCAGAAATTTTAATTTTTCTAAATTTTCAATGTTTTTCAGTTTTTAAATAATGGTTTCCAAAAATGAATATGCACTCGTTTTACAGGAAATTTAACACTGATTTTGAAAATGTGGTTAAAAGTTGAACTTTTGAGTTATAGTTGATCCACTTTGAATTTAGTGTCACCCAGTTTTTTTCTGTTTAGGTCGGTTACTCTGAATATATTTAATCTTTTTTATCATAGATGAAATGTTGTGAAAATAATATTTTGATAAAATGTTCTTTTAAAAACTAAGACCCAAAAGGAAAGCATCGATTCCACTTATAAAATTCTTATTTATGGTCTAAGATTCCCCAGAGCACAAGATCTATTTTCATAATAACACCAGTATTCTGCATCCTTGGGCAAACTGTTTCTTATATGAGATAATCCTTAAAACTAAATCGGGTTTAAACACTTTATTTAAATGTTTTCAGAAATGTTACTACGTGATTGACGATGGTCCCTACTTGGATTCTCTGGAACATCTTATCAGTCACTACAGTTCGATGCCTGATGGTTTGCCTACCACTCTACAGCATCCAGTTAGACCTCAACCTAAGCCTCCTCTACCTGAATCACATCCCACTCTTACCAGGGTTAGTCTTAGTCAGTGGTGTACCAAGTATTTCTGGCGCCCGCGTCCCTGGCAAGACTACATAACAAGCAACCAGGGGTCTGGATTTGCACCCCCAGGGGCTGGTGCCAGTGGTATAAGTGAAGTATGAGTAAAATGGTGCTTCTTTAGATTGTTACTCTACTATGTTTTTTTTAAGAATATAAATGATTGACTAAATAACTATTGAGACAAAGGGATGTTTAGTTTAATGTACTTTGGGACAAAGGAATATCAAATTTATGTATTTATAAGGGGATTAATACCCTAAAGAAGAACTTTTCATACACCTTCTTTAGATTGTTACTCCCCTCTGTTTTTTTATAAGGGGAGTAACAATATAAAGAAGCGCCAGTAAAATTATCTTTTCACGTAAAAAACATTTTGATCCTTTATAAGGTTCATCTTTAGTTCCATTTTTATTATTCTAAAAATTAACAATAATTATTGAAAATTAATTTAACAATTACTTTCTTAATTTATAAATATACTGTATTGCTTCGAATATAAGATGCAATTTCATGGTTAAAAATCGGGTTGTGTCTTATATTTGAGGTCTGTCTTATAAATCGAAGAATTCAAGTGTAACAGATAAAAATGTATTCTGTAACCGACGTTCTGCTTTGTTGTGTTGTCACAAGTTTGTTTGGTACTTCTTCAGATTGTTACTCACCTTTGTTTTATTAGGAATATAAATGGATATAATTATTTATAAATTCATTTGTCTAAAAATAACTAAGGGATGTTAAGTCCAATGTACTTTGGGACAAAGGAATTGCATACTTCTGTTCTAGAAGGGGAGTATCAGTCTAAAGAAGAACATTCTGTCACCTTCTTTAGATGTTACATCCTTCTGTTTTTGTTTTTTTACAAGGGGAGTAACAGTCTAAAGAAGTGCATTTTTTATATTTTATGATTTAATATCACTGACAAATCAGACCAGGATAAGCTTCTAAAAATGTAAGTTTTTCCAGATGAGCAATAGAGTCTCTTGATTATAAATAAATAATTAATATGAAAATACTATTTTTGAAAACTGGTCTTACAACTTTTTTTCTGTATTCTTTACCTCAATTGTTTCCATGTGCAAAATTTGGGGAAGNAATCGAAGAATTCAAGTGTAACAGATAAAAATGTATTCTGTTCCGGGAAGACAAGTTGAAAAAGAGAAAAAAAATCAGTTTTAGAGTTGAGTCAGAGGTTCAAATCTTGATTCAGATTATATTGCAAGTACAGTAGAACCTCGCTTACACGACCCTCAATAACACGAAAACCTCAATTACGAGGTCAATTTTGAAATTCCCTTGAGATTGCCATTACACATAATGTTAAATTAACCTCTATAATGGGACTATTATTATCCAAACAACCTCAATAATACGGATTTTTTCCAATTCACAACATAACTCAACCTCTATAACACGACTCTATACAGGAATGGGTCGACCTTGAACAAGTCTAGACTTGAAAACCCCACCCCACCCCTCTCCCAACATTTTATTAACCTCTATAACACGACTGATAGCCAAAATAACCTTGATAACACGACCCTCAACAAAAAGAGCACCTCCATAACAAGACTTTTTCCTTAATCCCCTTTAGACACTTCTTATCGAGGTTTTACGGTATTTAAAATTATTATCTTTTAATTTTTTAATTGGTTTTTAGATAAGCAGATACAGGTCCAAAGAACAGCAAATGACAATGATTCCACCGAAGTCTAAGAAATTGGAAATATCGTTGAAATCTGAAACAAGTGCTACCTTACCATTGCCACCAAAACCTCGGCAACCACGAAGGAGTTTCGACTCTAATATTTCTCTTCCATTGGATAACCAAGGTTTGTAGTCACATCTATGTATATAGTTGTCTTAGACCTTAGACGAAGAATACCCTTTCCTAAGATTACCTTTAGTCTGAGTGAATTCAGATGGTCTGTAAATTCACAAAATGTACGGGATGGGGTTCAGATTGTTTTGAGTGAGAACTTTTAAAATTGTGTCATTCAAAATCTAATGGACAAAAAAAAATATATTAATTTGGTCCAAAAGTGTTCATAATTATTTTTTTAACTTTTTACTTTACAATTATTTAATTATTGGCATGTAAACAAAGATAAGTTACAAAATACAAATTGTAAAATACTTTTTATCTACGATTGATACGAAATATAAACATTGTATCTCTGTTTAGATGCGTAGAAAGTGATTCTTTACGTACTTTTATTCATTGAGCATGCACGTCTCATAGTTCTGAAGAATTCCTCTTCTTTGCCACCCTAGGGCAGTAAAGAAGAAGATTTTTTCACCTTTATGCACGATTAGCAAGTTTGTTTACATTTAACAAAACTAATTTGATGTTGGTTTAATAAAAGTAACTGTTTATATCGAGTTTTTTTGTTAAAAGCGATGAGTGATTTAAGTGATTATGACGAAATAATTAATCCGAAATAATTAATTTGGCACAAAATACAAAGAATGTCATCTTTATCAAAAGAGAAATACGAGCTTACATACAGGAGGTTTATTATTTTTTTCTGCATTTATTATTAAAATCTAACAATTGTAGATAAAGTACGGTACGTAAATCGAGCAAAAATGACATTTTGCATTGCTCGTGTGGTTTTACTACCCTCGCTATCACTCAGGTGAAACTCCACACACGCATGCAAAATGCTACTTTCCGCACTCAACGGGTAATGTACTATTAAAGCGATGTAAAGAAAGCCTGGAGGCAATTTTTAGCCTTTTTTTCTATGATAAAATTTTATCATAGATTGACGTAGGCTGAAAGTGTCAAGTTTTTATTACAGTAAAAACGTTTAAAAACAGTTACAATAGTTGACACTTGGAGAGGTGTATTATTGTTGGTAGGCCAATAGAAATTCGGAAAAATTATAGATTACAAACTATGAATTATGAAGTTTGTAAGAATTATTATTACTTATTTATGTTTTTCAGGATTTATACCTGAAGAGAATTTGATATTTAAAGAAGTTCTTGGTGAAGGGGAGTTTGGCTCTGTTTATGAAGCTATTTACCAAAATAGATTAGGAATTGAGGTAATATATTGCTTTATTTTATGATTTTACATTTAATTTAAAAGTAACTATGTAATTAAAGCACTTCTTTAAATTGTTACTCCTCTTATAATAAAGACAGAGGGGAGTAACAATCTAAAGAAGGTTTACGGAATTTTTTGTTTTGACTTTTACTCCCCTTATCAAAACAGAAGTGGGGATATTCCTTTGTCCCAAAGTACATTGGACCAAACATACCTTTGTCTTAATTTTTATTTAGACCGTCATTTTCATTCTAAAGCAACTTAAAGCCGAAATAGGTGACACTTAGAGCGAGGGAGTCTAGCTAGAGCGGTGTCCGATCTGTCTACACGGAGAGCCAAATTTGGCTAGACTGGTGTCCGAGAGTGCTCTCGGAGTGTCACCTTGAATAAAGTTCCTAGATCAGTGTCCGAACTGTCTGCACGGTGTCCCGTTTGTCTAATAATCTACGTCTCCTCCGTCGTCCACACGCATTGCAGGGCTGAGGTATTGATCATGCTTGCTCTAGAAAAGGTTTCACCTAGCTGAAACTAGCCTAGACCGAGTGCGAGAGCAAATTGACATGACAGGTGTCTTGTCTACACAAGGAAAACAAATACCGAGAGCGCAACTAGCTAGACCGGAGTGGGTAGGAGTGGGGGTGGTCTAGCGTCCACTCTCGGCGGTGTCTCCACTGCGACACTCAATCTAGACACCCAATCTAGCAACAAAAGTGTTGCCGTGTATTTCGGCCTTAAAGCAACTCAGAGGAATAACAATCTAAAGAAGTATCATGAATAATATGCTTGTAAATAAAACTATAATTAATCAGAAGTTTATATGTTTAATTTGAAATAATTACTTTGAGATATAAGTTTGTGAATTAGTTATTATTGTTACTAAACACAACTTAGGGAGTCAATGAGTTGAGAAGACTTAAGGTTGTGGGTTCGATCCTGTGCCATGATGCTCTTATTTGCATCTATGAATCAAGGACTGAGCAGGGTGAGGGCACCCCCTAAGGATTTCTCTTCCCCCACACATTGACACTCTGATTAATATAACTCTCTAATGACTGCAACATACTCACTTTGGCGTTGCAATCTGTACAGAACTATGATGTGTGAAGGTTCTTGCACTTTGCGCCGTAGGGCTAGTAAAATATGGCCTAATTGCTAAGGTTCGAACAAGTGGTTAGTCTTATCCGTCTAACTAGTTCAAGTATTATCATCTTGATATTTAGTACAGTAGAACCTTGCTTACACAACCCTCAATAACACGACAACCTCAATTACAGGTGCAATTTTCAAATCCCCTTGAGATTGCCATAACACATAATGTTAAATTAACCTCTATAACACGACTATTATTATCCAAACAACCTCAATAACACTGATTTTTTTCCAATTCACAGCATAACTCAGAACCTCTATAACAAGTTGTTTTGAGAAGTCAATCTATAACGCGACTCTATACAGGAATGGGTCGACCTTGAACAAGTCTAGATTTGAAAACCCCTTCCAATAACCAACATGACTGATAGCCAAAATATCCATGATAGCACGACCCTCAACAAAAAGAGCACCTCGATAACAAGACTATTACCCTTATTCCCTTGAGACACTTCTTATCGAGGATCTACTGTATTATTAATCTTTTACATCTATGTTGCATTATTAATCAGGAGAATGTTTACCTGAATTATATGGAATTTTATGTATGGAGGACCTTAATATTTACAACTTATTAAAGAGACAGTTCAAACATTTTAGAGAAAGCATCCGGTGGATATTTGCTTTTATATCCACTTATACTGTTATGAGTTTGAAATATGGTCTCACCTGCCTGGGAATTAAAGTAGATATGTTGGTAAACTTGGTGCGTTGGCTTCCGGAGGTAGACTCGTAATAAACCCCCCAGTGTCCCCCTTCGGTGAAACCCCTTCGTGGCGCAGATTTCACCGGAAAACCAAGCTGTTTATTAGATATGTTAGTGTTTGGACAGTGGTTTCATAATAATGTGATGCCATTCGGGCTCACTCACTATTATTTCTTACTGTCCATTTACACTAACTATTTACTACTTCTACTACCATTATCACTATACTATTATTACTACCACTAACGCTACTATACCACTATTTACTATAATGTTTCAGGTTAAGGTAGCTGTTAAAACTCTTCGAAAGGAACACATGGTTACCAACAAGGATGAATTCATCAGAGAAGCTAAGCTGATGATGTCTTTGCAGCATCATTGTATTGTTAGGCTCATCGGACTTTCTGAGGGAGAATCCTTGTTAATGGTAAGCCAAGCATTCTGTTGTAAGTTATCAAAAAGTAGAACAGAAATTATTTTATGTTGTAAAAGTATATGAATGCTATAAAATGTGCTAAGGTAGTCTCCAGATAAACAAAGAGATAGCCCCCTGATTTTAGGTTGGTCTATCCAACAAACTAGAATATGTGTAAGTGCCTCTTTGTTTATCTTGCCTCAAGATAAAAAATGTGCAACCCCTGATTTTGGGTTGGTCTATCCAACAAACTAGAATTTGTGTAAGTGCCTCTTTGTTTATCTTGCCTCAGGATAAAAAATGTGACAATCCCTGATTTTAGGTTGGTCTATCCAACAAACTAGAATATGTGTAAGTGCCTCTTTGTTTATCTTGGCTGGAGATAAACAATGAGGCAACCCCTGATTTTAGTATTCTGACTTTAGTGATCCCTTTTTAATTAATTTGAAACAAAACGGTAGTTTTTGATATTGGTCATATAGGGATTAAAAATAAAACTGCTTCAATACATCCTGGCTATATATTTCGACCCCACTTAAGTCATCTTCAAGCCTCATACGGTTCCTGATTAAATACAAAAATATTCCACGTCAAACAGTAAAACCACCCAAACTTTCATACTATTGATCTTTACCTACATGGTAATTTGTCATTTAAAGCAATACATAATTGTATTTAGTAAAATATTCTTTCAAATTAGTAAAAACATCATATATAACAACTAAACAAAGATAACAACAGACAATTAACTTAAATTAACCAGAAAAACGAAAAACGTGTCTGTTATCACATATTGGGAGGTTTTACTGTTTGACATGGAATATGTTTGCATTTAATCAGGAACCGTATGAGGCTTGAAGATGACCTAAGTGAGGGTCGAAATATAGCCAGGATGTATCGAAGCAGTTTTATTTTTTATCCCTATATGACCTATATCAAAAACCCTGATTTTAGGTTGGTCTATCCAACAAACTAGAATTTGTGTAAGGACTTGATCTATTCACCGTCAACTAGGGATGGGAGGAACGGAACGTAACTATAAAAATAACTAGTTCCTGTGTTGGAACGGTTCCAATCGTTCCAAGATTTCATGGAACTACGTTATTTTTGGAACGACTTTGAAATTTTTATTTTACACGAAATGTCTATTTTTATTTATTTAACAATATTTTTGTCTTAATTCAATTCAAATTAAAAATTATATTTTTGTAAAAAAATATATATTTAAGTGATTATGGAAAAAAATAATACGAAACGTAACTGATTAAAGAGGCAACTGTAACGAGAGCGAGCAAAAGCAAGCATCAATGAAACTAAATAACCAACTTGAAGGGAACTTAAAAAACTCGTTTTGCGTGGAACGAAAACTAACTTGGAGGAACGAGTTTTCGTTTCTCCAAGTGCCAGGCAAAACTAAAACGGAACGTAACTATCAAAGAGGAAACGGGAACGAGAAATCATAAAGAAACTGTAACTGTAACTGGCACGGAGGGAACGTAAAAGATTCGTTTCGCGTGGAACGAAAACGAGTTGCAAAACTAGTTCCAGTTCCACCAAGCTGGAACGAAAAAGTAAAGATGTTATGGTTGTGCACGTGTTATAGGAGTGGGGATGATAGCTCGAGTCTCGGGACTCACTCCAAAGCGATGCGTTCTCATTCTCTTTCACACTTCTTAGAGGGAGCGTGAAAGAGACAGATGCCTCTTTGCCCTTTTTACTTTCCCGGGTTCGATTCCCCGCCCGGGAGAAGTTATTATTATGATCATTTTGATGAAATTTCTAATAGTAATTAAATGTACATAATATATGAAAAGTTTGTCTGAGTTGTCTCGGACAGATTTTTTTCTTTCAGTTCCCTAATCAACTTCAACTTGTCGCCTTCGCTCTTCGCCACTCGTTTCGTAAATAAAAATATCTTAATATTATTATAAATGTTTGTATTTTATTTCTACTTTTCATCTTCAGTGAAGAATATATAATAAAGAAACTGAACTTTTGTGGAACGAACCTGCACTAGACTTTGAAACACGTTAAGTATAAAAGGAAACTGTTTCTTTGGAACGACAACTGAAACGTTCCAAAAATAACTAGTTCCTGGAACTAGTTACTGGTTTGGAACAAAACGACGTAACTCGTTCCACTCATGGAACTGTTTCTCCCATCCCTGCCGTCAACCACAACCCATTTACCAAAAACCATAGGTTATTCCTACCTAATTTCTTCAATTTCTTTGAGTGCACTTAAATTGTTTTTGATAGTTAAAATATTTACAAAAAAGCACTAGCTTTTGATAAGAGATATTTCTAGCAACATATTTGCTACTTTTTTTAGTTTATATTTTATTATATTTTCAGGTTCAAGAATTGGTACCTTTTGGATCCATGCTTTCTTACCTTCATCGGCATCCTGAACTGGTGAATCCTGATTATGAAATATTTGTTTGGGCATCACAAATAGCATTAGGTAAATCTTAAAAAAAAAGTTTGATTGTTAAATATGAATAAAAATAAACAACTTTTTATTGAGAATTTAAAGACAGCCGAAAACTTATTTAGTATAAAAATAACCAATCATAAATTTGATAAATTATTTTGCCAAAGTGTATCTCTCAAAAATTACTGTTTTTCAAGTTAAGGGTATGGAAGAACCATTCTCTGATAAATTGGAAAAAAATATTTGTATTAGTGCATTGGAATAATAAAAAGTGCAATTCCTTTATCAATTTTATTTTTTTGAAAACCCTCATCTCCAACTTCTCATTTTGTTTTCTGTGCCCTTAACTCGAAAACACCTATTGCTTCTGAGTCTACCAAGGTAGCAGTTGTGTTGTGTTCACTTTTGGGAGGTAAATATTTTTTCCCTCCAAAATCAAATTTACACTTGCATTTTACATTTTAGACCTTCCTGAACGTATTTAGTTAAATTTATGTCTGCCTGTCGGTCGCTGTTCGTGTCCACAAATCCTTGCTACTCTCATAACTTCTACAATTTTCATCCGTTTTTGATTTAATTTTAAGCAATTACATGTGTGAGGCCCTAGATCCCCTGTGGATTTCCTCACTTGCAGATCAATTTGGAGGATAGTTAAGGATGAAATATATGATGATGCCATATGAACATCATTATGATTGGATCAGTATGCATGTGCAAATGTGAGATCGTTGCCACACGTGCATAACTTCTACAATTTTCATCTGATTTTAATGAAATTATTAGTTGTTTAATTCTACAGACATTACTTGTCTCTATCATCACATCGATAGTTTATATCCTTAAGTCCCATTTCAATTAAAAATATTGGAATATTTACAGAACCTCTTATAGGGACAAACAATAAATTATTTAGTATTTAAAACGATCAATGACATTATCATTACTAAATTATGTTATATTTTATTTTTTTAGGTATGGAATATTTAGAAAAGAAAAAGTTTGTGCATAGAGATCTCGCAGCGAGGAACATTCTCTTAGCGAGCCGACATCAAGCTAAAATTAGTGATTTTGGTCTTTCCCGGGCCGTGAATCCTGAAGAAGGAGACTATTACAAAGCAACACATGGTGGAAAATGGCCGATAAAGTGGTAATTATTATTAGCCTTTTAAAATAAAATTACTGGTCATGGGGCACATAAACAACTTGCATAGAAAGATATTGCATTTTGCTCTTATATCTGTCATATTTATTTTCAATATGGCTACCAGGGAAATACTTACATATTCTTAATCTACCTGAAAATAGCTTTAAAATGGTATGTGACATGCTTATAATATAAGCATTAACTTTTTCTCCAATCCAACATTTGGCGTACTCTTCAAGACTCAAAACGAGGTAAAACATGTCTTACCTACTAAAAACTTTTTTGTTTAGTTGTTTGCCATATTAGCCACCATTATGAAAATAGTAAGAGTGAAATTTTCAAAAATGATGCAGCTAAATGATGCACAAATTATGAGATGCGCCTGTGGGGCTAATTTCGCTCAGACGATCAATTTTTGGTGGGGCAGAAGATGTTGGGGCACAAGTTGGAGGAAGGCGCTACGGGAGGCCCTGATGGCTGCTCAGGTCGGAAAAAAATGGCCATACCGGGCCCCCAGTGTTAATATATCTGTAAGGTAAACCGCGACGAGAAGATACTGTAGGAATTTTAACCCAGACGCACCTAAACAGGGGCGGCGCCTAAAATTTGAAACTTTTTTCGGTTTTTGAATTTTAGCGACGCCCCCGATTGGGCGTCGGGGTCGAAATACCTACAGTGTCTTCTCCTTGGTTTACCTTATAACTGCCTGGTACGCCCTTATTTTTTTTTTCCGGCCCAGGCAGCCACCAGGGCCTCCCGTAGCGCCTTCCTCCAACTTGTGCCCCAACATCTTCTGCTCCACCCAATTTTTTGCCAGTTATCCTTAGACAAACAAACAAAAAACTTTTCTAAGCCAACGTCTCCCAAAAGAAGAACTCACTGAACTTCTTTAAATTGTTACTCCCCTATGTTTTTTAAGAATATAAATGACTGACTAAATAACTATGTACACAAACGGAAATTTAGTCTAATGTACTTTGGGGCTAAGGAATATCACACTTCTGTGTTTATAACGGGAGTAACAGTCTAAAGAAGAACATTCTGAACACCTTCTTTACATTGTTACTCCCCCTTTGTTTTTTTTATAAGAGGAGTAACAATTTAAAGAAGTGTCGAACTCTCTACTCTTGTTCAACAATAAATGACAATTTATTGTTCAATATAAGGTTTGTTCACAGTTCAAGGGAGGTGTTAGAAAGGGTTTTGTTAATAATTTGTCTTATAGAAATTAAATATTTTTACTAAACAAAAAATATTTTATTTTTTATAAACATTTAAATTTTCAGAATACTTACAAAAAAAAGAGCTGTTTGCACAGCTAAATTTAGCTCTAATGTTAATGCATCTCTCTGATTATATAATAGGTTTGTTCCAACCACGCTTCAAACTGGTTTGGCACTGCTCGACACATGTGCATCGGACCACACTTGAATGTTTTTTTGCTAATGCACATGTGTCGTGCAGTTTGGAACTAGTTTGAGGTGTGGTTGGAACTAACCTAATATAGCTAGTCCTATTTTCTGTTGAAAGAAACAAGTTTTTCTATCATAAGCAAAACATATTTGTTTTTCATATTGCTATGCTTTGTAAACTTTTTATAAACCCACTACAGAATTTTATTATAAACTTTTTTTTTTTGTTGAAGGTATGCTCCAGAATCTTACAACTATGGAAACTTCTCATCAGCGTCTGACGTGTGGAGTTTCGGTGTTACCCTGTGGGAGATGTTTTCATATGGGCAGACACCTTATGGAAACCTTAGAGGAGCAGAGGTTGGTTGTTTGCTTATTAAATAATTCTTATAAACTTAAATGTCAGAGATATGTGAAAGGTATCATTTATAAAATAATCCGTCATCATTATGGCACTTAGCTTCCTTGCATCCTAGTTCCTATACTTTAGCAATTTTATGCATTTACTAACTATTATTGTCAAATGTATTTCATTTTCCCCTGTTTTTTGTATCTAGAAAAATTGAAGTATTAATTTAGCTAGATTTCAAGAGCACAGACGGTTCCAGTTAATCTAGGGCTCTATACAGGCTGCTTTTGACAAACCATCCGAATTTCATAAAACTCACATGAGTACTTTTGAAGATATAGGAGTATATACATGTATATTTGTGCCTCATGTGGAAGAGAAACAAATGGGTGAATAACAGGAGTGCCCATCCCCCCAAGGCCCGTGGCGCAAACCCCCAAAAACTACCTGAATCACTTGAAATGTTTAAAAATACAAAAAAAATATATATTTTCCAATACAAAATTACCGATAAACTTATTCTAGGAGTGGAAGGAGAAACTACATTACCCATAGCTAAAATTTATTTAATCATTTTCATATAAAAAATCTCAAAATAGAGGTGAAAAAATGAAAAAAGAAACATGCATACTTAAATTATTACTTAAATTAGAAAACCATGTATAAAAAATTGGCTAAATTGATCGAAATTCGGTTTTTTTTAGAGAAAAAAATGAGTGGTGTACGAGGAAGATTTTTATCCCATATCGTATTCACCCATTATAGAACTGCTTCATCTACGGCTTCATACGTAGAATCTCTAGACTTGTTTCTAATAGTTTAAATATCGAATCCCAGTTTTTCAAAATCGGCGACACAAAACACAGAGTGATTTCATATTTACGGGATACTTCATTTTTCTTCCATTATCCATGCCTTTGAATAAATTAATTTTTTTTATGAAAGTGATTTTCCTTTAGACATTTGTACGGTGAGTGAATTACGCCGTAAAAAAATCAAGAGCATTATTAACGTCCAAAACGAATTCTAAACTGAGAGTCAGAGATTTCTCTGTACTTATCAAAGGTGATTCCAATTTCATTTTAATGGAGGTAGAATACGCAAACTGATTAAAGTGTTATTGCAAGAAACTCCTAATAATGGTTCTAAGAAAATAAAGGAATCTGAAAAAAACACTGTCAATATTAATTCGCAGAAAGTTTGTCTTTATCTTTATCCTCATTTCCAATTTTGTTGTTGTAGAGAAATTATTTTCGTTCTATAGAAACATTTTTTTTACGGAGAATTCGTAGAACATAAAAAAATTGAAATTCCAACTCTATTTAATTTTTACCAGTTCACATTCAAATTGCTCGTATTAGGAGTGGAAAAGAAAATAAATTAGAAACTATACTTCTCGCGTCAGAGAGGTTACGTAAAAGTGACAAAGGTTGCTGTGACGTCATGCGCCGTCCACAAATTTTTCATCGGGTTATCTTATCGGGCTCATAATATACCATTGTTTACTAGTGTTCTGTAAGCATTTTATAGTTTTTTCCTCTTTTTATTCTATTAAAAGCTTCTTTAACCGTTTTTAACCTTATCATACATTAGTAACATCATTAATAAGCCAACAAATGTATACATTATAGATGATAAAACAAATAATTCTCACAAATAACTCAAATANGAGTCATGTCTGAATTACATTTTACCTGTTATGTGGGCATATGAAACAGATTGTCCTGTCAGGGGTGCATGCTTCATGTCTGAATTACACTGCACCTGCCCGAGGGTTAACTGATCAAGTAACTACACTCGACTTATCACTGGACTAAAGTCAATTTGACAAATTTGTGAAATAAGTTCAGAAATAATCATTAAAAAAAAAAAATTAAAAAAAAAAAAAACGGATTTAAATTTCCACTATGAGCTGTCCCATTTTGATACTTGAGTCAGGGTAATATGAATTATAATACTCCACGTGAAAACTAACATATTTAGGGTCGGTTGGGGTAATTGTGAACAAATTTTAAAGTTTTTACCAAAATTTGGGTTTACCCTAGTTTAATAAATTAGGATACATATCTTAAATTATTAACTTTACGTCATTTTGTTTTTCTGCTCTCTTCAAACTTTTGATTTTTTAACTTTTAACTGTACTGTCGTTTTTTTGTTGAAATTTTTTTGTTTGTGTTTACGTTATATACATTGTAAACTAGGATAAATAATGTAAAATTAGTGTTTACATCTATGTTAATTTTTCTGACTTTTTTACACCTACTGTGATGGGTCTCCGCAAAGACAATTTAAAATAAATAAATAAAACACTCACATGTCTTAAGACATTGGTAATTTACTCTATAAACAATTATAACGACTTACGTATTCTCCAGATAATAGGACTAATTAAACGTATTCTCCAGGTAAAACAGAAGAAAATTTTAACACTTGAAAATTTGTTTTTCCGCTTTTATGGCATCACCTGATTAAAATAGAGAGAAGTTTACATCAGCTGTCGAAAAATAGCAGGAACCCTTCAAAACCCTTTCAGAGGGCTAACAATTTTCGTTCACAATTACCCCAACTGACCCTAAATAAAATATGATTATAAAGAGACTACAGTCTATAAGATTAGAGTTGGCACAAGCAAAGGCGGGAAAATTTAAAGAGGGAAACGATTCTACTGGTCCGCCATCTTGAATTCAACTTAAAATTAAAAATTCCCTACTCTACCCCTGTTCCACAAAAAAATATAACATGGCAGCACTGATTTTCCCTTTTTATAACCCGAAAACTACCTCCACGTTTGTTGTTTCCCGCCTTCGATTGTGCCAACTCTAATCTTATAGACTAATCCAGAAAAAAAACTCGGATCTGACAGTCAAGTCTAACTATTGTTAAATAAATTACCCCCATAAAGGACTGACATCTAAGTAGTTGTGAGCTCTTCACCCTGTCATATCAAATAATTACGATTAGAAACTCATGCAGAGGTCCTTTGTCTCCAGCCTTCTGAGTATGTATCCTCATTACACCCCCAAATACAGGCACATTAAGCTTTTCGATCCAATCCAGTGATTGGAAAAGTTAACTAGAGAGCAGAGCTACTACATAACATGGAACATCCAACAACATGGACCTTAAGTGGAAAACTCCATTAAAAATAACTTTTATCTACGAATTGCATTGTAANATAACTTCAATGTTACCATTGTGAAACTATAGGCTTGTTCCAACAACACTTCAAAATAGTCCCAAACTAGTTTCCAACTGTACGACGCATGCGCATTACCGGAAAACAGCCAATTGTGGTCCGTTGCGCATGCGTCGGACAGTTCCAAACCAGTTTGAAGTGTGGTTGGAACAAACCTTATATTTTTTAAGATTTTTTATAAAAAAACTATGTGCCTTATACATATTATGTGCCACAAAAGATAAATAACTAATGTATTTATGGGAAGGGAGGGGGGGATGATGTTAATGAACTAAGTATTAATTTAGCATGCTCAGGCTCAGGTTATATTATTTATGTTTTTTGTTTTATTTTATTTTTATTTTTAATAATGATAAATTCATTTTTTTAAGAAATGAATTAATTGTAATAAAAGTATTAAATTATGTAATTATTTTATGGAATTTTAAAGTTCAAGAAGATTTTGAGGAATACAGTCTTGTGTAAATTTTGATTGCAGTTATGTGAGCTAACTGAAATATGAATTTTGTTTTTAATTTTATAGTGCAATTATAGTTAAGAAATATTAAAAAAATCGGGGGACATTTAACATTATCAAAAGTCCTTTTTTTAAATTTTCTTATGTATATAAGTAGTTTAAAAAAATACATATATCAAATATTAGTCTTATATTATTGACAACAAATATTTAAACTTGATATTTGTTATTTTTGTTCTTTAGATTGTTACTCCCTTTATAATGATAACAGAGTGGACTAACAATCTAAAGAAGTTGTACAGAATGTTTTTCTTTAGTCTGTTACTCCCCTTATAAAAACAACAAAGAGTGATATTCCTTTGTCCCAAAGTACATTGGACTAAACATCACTTTGTCTTAATAGCTATTTTGTTAGTCATTTATATTCTAGAAACACGTAGGGGAGTAACAATCTAAAGAAGTACCTTATTTTTCTTGTACTATTGACATAGAAGTCTTATCAGAGGAACTCTTTTTCAGCCTTAAAACAAAGCTAATACAAAAGTTTTTATCTATGATTAATACGTAATATAAACATTGTATCTCTGTTTAGATTCGTAGAAAGTGATTCTTTACACACCTGTATTAATTGCGCATGCGTGTCTCATAGTTTTGAAGAATTCCTCTTCTTTACGCCTCTAGCGCCGTAAAGAAGAAGAATTCTTCAACTTTACGCACAATTAGCGAGTTTGTTTGTATTTNCACTGATAAAACCCAGTCGTATATCCAATATTATGAGCCAGCTAACCTAACAACACACACTTTTTTACGTAAGTGACGTCACACTTCCCCTGCGTATTTCTGATTAGGTGCTCAGACTCTATGATTTTCAGATGTATTAATTTGAGTGCTTCACAAACTAGTCTTGCAATAAATAATACATTATATTTATCTATTTTAACTCTGTTCTGATACCAAAATAATCTGTTTCAAGATTAGAGAACTATGGAACTACCCTAAACATTCCTTTATAATTTGCCGTTTTTTTATCTCAGGCTATAGACATGGTTGAAAGAGGTGAAAGATTACCGAGACCAGACTCCTGTTCACCCGAAGTCTATAAAACAATGGAGAAATGTTGGGCATACAACGCCAGGGATCGGCCTTCATTCCGGCAGCTCGTGACGGAATTCAGATCCCATACAAATTATGAAAACGTTCGACAACTCATTCTTGAGACTGATATCATTTAAGGAAATTTTTATTGTTATTCAATTTTTATTTTTATTTGTTTTAATTTTTTTTTAACTATTTAAAATGTGCTAAAAGTCCAAACGAATTTATTCTTAAGTTTTAATCTTTTTTTTTTGTTTCTGTATATATATTTTTTTTTTTATAAATAGTATAAAAAATAGTNCACGGCCTAATGTCGGGTATATGTGAAAGAAACTAGGTTTGTGTCGTGGCCGGTTGAAATGTCGTTTAAACGACAATCGGGTAAGTGTGAAACGAGCCTTAAGAGGGCAAATTGTGATATCCTTTTTATTTGAACTCACTTGGACCCACAAGGGATCTAACCACTCTCTTCCGGCACTTTATTACTTGTGTCTCAAGCAGAACCCTTTTGGTTCTGCCCCCGGCATTTGTTTTCAGGTGCCAACAATTTAGTAAAATGATTTACTTTTTCCCTCCCATCCTCTTATCAATGATCTTATCATAAGTAACTCCCCATTAGAGTAAAGAAAAGGATATTATACAACACAAAATAAAAATTCGATTTTTTTGTGTTTTATTAAANAAAAAGGGTTGTTTAGTCCAATGTACTTTGGGACAAAGGAATATCACACTTCTGTTTTTATAAGGGGAGTAACAATCTAAAGAAGTGCCAACCAAGGGATATATATTGGGTTTGCAGTTTGGAACCGCTTATGAAGTCTTACTGCTTCGGACTTTATTTTAAAAGTCCCCTTTCCATCAGTCATTTTAACCTCTTCTCTAAAAATATAAATAATAATAATTACTCAATAATTAACTGATCAATTATTTACCCTTTTAAGTGCCATTTATCAGCTCGTTGTCATTCCACAAATAAAATTATCAAACAAATTAGTTTATATTTGGTTTATACAGGGTAGGGCAGCGTGGATGACCACATATTAAATTNACTATTATCAAAATAAATTATTGGGTTTTACCATCGACTAACTTAAATTTTTATGTTGATGTTTGAGTTACATTTTCTAAGACTGTTTTTAAATTAGTTTTAATGGAAGCTCCATAATTTTGAGCATTGTTGTCATAATACTATATGCATCTGGAATTAGCATGATAATTTAATTTCCCTCATGGTGTTCAAATGTCAATGTCGTGTCAAAAATCGATGTTACATCGATATACATTATTTAATAGTTAAATAAAATCTATAAGATCCTCCCAAATTTATACTCATATCCCACCAATTATTTCTGTTTTATAGTTTTTGTTGAAAAAAATAAATATATTAATGTTATGTATCTAATCTTTATAATATATTCTAAATTAAATTATNGTTAGATTCCTACTTGAATGAAATCTTATATTTTTTTTCATCAAAACCGTCATAACTGTTTCATTTTTTCTTAAAATCATTTTTTTCAAGTTTTTTTTTTTCAAAGTTTGTGGGTGTAGCGTCCCAAATTTGGAGCTAAAAATCATTTCTCAATTTCTCCTCGGGGTATGATTTTTTCTGAACATGTATGCTAAATTTCGTCAAAATTGCCCCAGTAGTTTAGGTTCAGGCATCTGCTCGTATAGACAGACATTAAAAAAAAAAAAAAAAAAAAAAANGTAAAGAAAAGGATATTATACAACACAAAATAAAAAATCGATTTTTTTGTGTTTTATTAAATTTTTTGTTTTTACAATTTTTTTAAGTTCCTCATAAAAAAAAAACAAAAAAAAAATGGAATTGATCATGAAAATTTTTATTTCTTTAATTATAAATAATTTACAGTAAAAAAAAATTAAAATAAAAAAAAAATGCAATTAAAAAAAGAAAACCATTGACAAACGTACATTTATCAATACTTCATAATGTTTTATTTTAAATTCACAAACTAACTTGTTACAAATAAAGGATTGCCTTTTTGATTCAATAAAAAAATTTACAAGGCATATATAATTTATAAAAAAAAGAACTACATAAAAAATAAAAAAAAGTAATTATAAACAGCAGTTCAAAAATCAAGTTTGGGAACCGAAATGAAAAGATTATGTGCTTAAAGTCGGTCGTAAGAGTTCCCGTTCGGATTCGTATTCCACTCGTAAATTAAAAAAAAAAATAATAAATTACAAAAATAATTTAACTTATAATTAAAACAAAAAAAAGGCGAAATATTTACCGAACGGAAAAAAACAAACTGAAAGCACATAATCCTTAAATATAATTTCTTTAAAAAAAATACTATTATACAAATATCAGCATTGGTTTTCCTATTAGGAAATTTGCCAAAAAATAATAATAGAAAGAAAAAAAATCCTATTATATTAAGATGAATGGGACACTATCAACATAATCTATGTAGGAGACGTTATCTAAATCTGAAGAGGGATAAAAAAATAAAAATAATGATAAAAGTAAAAAAGAAGTTTGAGGAGAGTCGAAGAAGTTTGGTGATGAGATGAAAGTATTTACAATGGTCGGGGAATGGAGGTCAGGGAGTTCTGCATCTTCTTCACATGTAGTGTTGTTGCTGCTTCTCTGAAAATAAAATAAGCAGTTGTTAGAATTCATCGTATTTTAAATTCAACCAATTTAAAAATATACACCAATTAAAATAGAAATTGGGTAATATACATAAATAAATCGGCACTTCATTAGATTGTTACTCTCCTTATAATAAAAAAGAGGGGAGTAACAATCTAAAGGTGTTCAGAATGTTCTTCTTTAGACTGTTACTCCCCTTATAAAAAAAAGAAGTTTGATGGACTGAACAAAGTACACTGGACTAACCATCACTTTGTATTAATAGTTATTTAGTCAAAGTCGTTTATATTCTAGAAAACCATAGGGGGAGTAATAATCTAAAGAATTATCAATAAATCATAGAAGTGAAGTCCAACCAAAACCCTCCATATACATTTATATCTCAATATTACTAAGATTTCACCACAATCAAATTTAAACCCAGAAAACAGAAGAGAAATATTACAGTGGATAATTGTAAGAGCAATCTTTTTTTTTAAAAAAAAAAATCATCAAAATAATGAATAATTAACACTGTGTCAACACTGATAAGAATTATCAATAACGGTAAAAATAAAGTTATATTAAGTAAGGAACTAACCTAGAGGTAAATGAAAGTTATTAAAAAATAAGAACTACTTATTAATTAGGAAAGAAAATGTCCCACACAGTAGGGCAAGCAAATAAAACCCTTTTTCCAGAATGGTTTGAGATTAAATTTAATTTTTTTCACCTCTTTAGAATTAGATTTTAACTTTCTTCGTTAAACATATATTAAACTCAAGTTAAAATGTCAGATTTATAAGGGGAGAGATACATAATATATTGTCAATTTGTAATCTATGTTTAATAATTAAGCAATGTACAGAGGGGAAAAAAATGGCACGCAAATTGGTCAAGATTGAAGAAAGTGATATGAATTGATAAGGGTCCTAAAGCTCTAACACGTGAAAAAAAAAAAAAGTCGATTTAAGTTTTTGACATTGCCCGAGGCACATAGGTAGGAGGATAGCAATAAATAATTTGTAGAATTTAAGGAAAACTGCTTGTGTTAATTAATCAGTGAATAAAAGTGATAAAAAAAATTAATTTTTGTCAAGAATATTTCCAATATTATTTTAAAAGGTAATAAATTTCTAGACAATGAGGCTAATACAAATTAAATCAACTTTGTTCTATAAGTTAAAACTAGATCTAAAACGGTCAATTTCTGAAGGGAGTAAGAAATTTTAAGACTTCCTAAAATAGATCCTCTTTAATAGATTTGACGTTAACAATCACCACTGAATAGACAAAACAAATAAAAAATAAAGACCAAAAATATAAAATATAAATAAGTGAACTAAAACTACTCACCACATGAAGAGGCTGCTAGGAGAAGATGGTAGGATAATTTTTTTTTAATTTTTACTTTTTTTGTAAAAAAAAGGTGGTTGTGATTTTGTGTTGGGAAGGAATTGTTTTTAAGTAAATTTTTGTTTTTGTTTAATAGGGCGCATGTCTGGCACCGCCCCGGCCGCCTCCCCTCTGCTTACCATATCCCCCACTGCCTGCAACACCAACACAGTTACTCTTTAGACAATGTGAAATATCTCTCTAACTCGGCAGGGGAATTAAGAAAAAGGGAGAGAAATAAAAAAAAAGAATAAGAATAACACTCAAAAACAAGAAAAAAGATAGAATAAAAGCAAGCGTTTGCTTACTCTCTAAACTACAAGGCATGCTACCTTGCAACAACATAAACAAGTTTTGACTTAATTTTAAAAAAAATTACTTTACATTATTTTTAATTGTTTATAAAAAAAAATTCGACTACCACGCTTTTAATTAAAAATCGTTAAGTGCCTACCCACACAAAATTAAAAAAAAAGAACACCTCTAAAAAAATAAAATAATCTAAACTTAAATAATAAATGACAAAATAAAAAAGTTATTTAAAATATGAAGGAGTAATAAAAAAAAATGAGTAAAAATAAAAAAAAATATGTACAAGAAAAAAATTCTAATCTGAAAATATTTTTTTTATATGAACAAATAAAAAAAGGATTAAAAAAGAAAATAAAGAGGGTGACACCAGATGAGGGGGCGGCCAGGCTGTAATTTCATAATAAAAAAAATAATACATAAAAATAAAGATTTCTTTATTAAAAAATAAAATAAAGGAAGAAGGTTTTTGTAGGATTGTTTTAAGAATTGTAATTATATTTGAATTTTGAATAATTTTGAAAAAGAATAA
>KZ651912.1:916778-931140 GCA_001010745.2 Gerris buenoi
AGTAAAATTAAAATTATACTGGTTCTAAGCAAGATATCAAAACTCTAATTACAGGCTCAATTCCTAATTTTAATTCTGCACAATTTGAGCCCTATTTCAACTTCCTACGATAAAACTCATATTAAAATGTCGCCTGTACTATTTATCATAGGAAGTTGAAATAGGGCTCAAATTGTGCAGAATTAAAATTAGGAATAAAGCCTGTGATTAGATTTTTGATATCTTGCTTAGAACCAATAAAATTTAATTAATAATTTTTCTAACCTCAAACAGCGGTAGAGCCTTAAGAGTTTTCTTCATATTTAACACTTAACGTCCCTTAATCTTAATATATTAAGGAAAATTTTAAATAATAATAAACAAAATTGTCAGATGTGGTAATGTCAACATTTAGTTCAGAAGCAGAACTGTAAAAACATCATCATCCAAAAAAAATATATTAACTAAAATATACAGCAAAGTTTTTAACTGAGTCCCTTTCCTGTTCTAAAGAAATTTCTTTTCAAAGGCCCTTCAATATTTAAAAACAAAATTTAAAAGGGCAACTTAATAAAAGACTTTCAGGCAAAGTAAAAAAAAAAAAATAATGTTAAGCTAAGATCAACCAATAAGTAAATTTATCTTATTTTGTTTTTAAAATGTTTTTAACAATAAGACTGAAGATGAGGTAGGTTTCTTAAAACTTACTTCTGCATAATATTTTAGTTGTATCTTTATTAATTAATATTCCAGAAGCTTAATTGGTTTGTATGGCACTTTGAATGTGTTTAATAGTTTGTCAAACTATTAAGAATAAATTTTCACTTTATTTTATACATAAATATACCTAGAGGCAGCAGAAAAAACCACGCAGGTAAAAAATATTAAGTAATTAAATAATATTTGTTATCTGTAACAATTCATTTTATAAAAATTCTTTGTCTATAGACAATTTTAATGTCCTGTGAATTATTCAAAATTAAATTCATCTTTCTTCCTGGTCAAGAGAGAAATTGAAGAACTCCGTAAATTGATATATCTGCTGACTCTTAAGATATATACATACATATAAATAAAAGGATTGTTGTTTTTGTTGGTTACGTAAGGGTGAACAAGAAATCAAACGTAAAATACGGGGACGAAAATAGGTTAATGAAGTGGAAAGAAGTCAAAGCACACTCAATACTCGTACTAACGCTAAGTTAAAACACCGTTAATCCTAAAAATGTATAAGCGCACCTCTTCCCCTACCTCCACGCATTCCTCTCATTCCCCGTATACTCGCCATACCGTCCGGCTTCGGTGTTGCTTTCTTTACATCAACCTGAAAGTAAAAATAGAGGAAAAAGTTAGAACTTTGTAACAGTAGGAAAACAATTTATATAAATTGGTTGTATTAAAAATAGAATTCAATCAGGCTGGTAATCTCAGCATTACTTTCAGAAGCAGAACTGAAAAGATTCATCATTTTGATTCACTAAGTATCTACATTTTTGAAACTAACTAAGTCAACTTGTGTAAACCCAGTATTGCTAAAAAGTAAATTAGGTAAACCGCAATTTATTTAATCACTAATAGTATTTTGTAACATGTTTTAACTAAAAAGTAAATTAGGTAAACCACAATTTATTTAATCGCCAAGAGTATTTTTAAACATGTTTTAACTAAAAAGTAAATAAGGTAAACCACAATTTATTTAATTTTTTTAACATGTTTTACTATTAAGTAAATTACAGTCTATAAGATTAGAGTTGGCACAATCAAAAGGCAGGAAAATTTTGAGGGAAACGATTCCATTGCTCCCCCATATTGAATGCAACTTCAGAAAAAAAAGCTCTACTCTACCCCTGTTCCACCAAAAAAAAAAAAAAAATGTAACATGGCAACACTGATTTTCTCTTTTTATAACCCCAAAACTATCTCCACGTTTGTTGTTTCCCGCCTTCGATTGTGCCAACTCTAATCTTATAGACTGTAGGTACACCACAAATTATTTGATGGCATGAGTAATTTTTTACCATGTTTTACTAAAAAGTAAATTAGATAAACCACAATTTATTTAATCTTAAAGAGTATTTTTTTTTTAACATGTTTTACTATTAAGTAAATTAGGAAAACCACAATTTATTTAATCGCAAGAGTATTTTTTAACATGTTTTACTATTAAGTAAATTAGGAAAACCACAATTTATTTAATCGCAAGAGTATTTTAAAACATGTTTTAACTAAAAAGTAAATTAGGTAAACCACAAATTATTTAATCTTATAGAGTATTTTTTTAACATGTTAACTGATAAAATTTAAGTTATATTATGAACAATATGCTTGAGAGAACAAGTTAAAAGTCTTGGATGTGTTAAGTGCCTTACGTAGCATAAAAATTCTTTATTTTATAATTTATGAATTTAAATATTACAGTAGCTTACACGACCCTCAATTGCAAAACAACCTCAATTAAAAGTGCAATTCTCAAATCCCCTTGAGATTGCCATAAGACATAATGTTAAATTAACCATACAGGAATGAGGTACCTTGAACAAGTCTAGACTTGAAAACCCCGCCCATTAACCTTGATAACACGACTGATAGCCAAAATAACCTAGATAACTCGACCCTCAACAAAAAGGGCACCCTAATAACAAGACTGTTTCCCTTTATCCCCTTGAGACACTTCTTATCGAGGCTCTACTGTATTTTTTAAAAAAAAGTTGAATTACCTCTTTGCCATTGATGTTCTGTTTGGGTGTTTTAAGAAGTTCAGAAACAATTTGTTCAGATTCAAATGTGATAAAACAGAATCCTTTCCTCTGGTTCTTCTGCTTGTCATATGGCATTTCAACTTCGACGATCTGTCAAAAGAAAAAAATAAAACAGATGTAAAAAATGGTCATATTCGTTTCGCCTTAATATAATAAGGAAAAAAAAGTAAAATAATAATAAATAAAGTCGTCAGATGTGGTAATGTCAACATTTAGTTCAGAAGCAGAACTGTTTAAAAACATCATCATTCAAAAAATTATCCTACTGCTTAATTTAATAAATTTAATTTACGGTTATTAACCACTTAGTGTTGTGATAAAAAAAATAGCTTGGAACGGGCTCACACAATACCTCTGAATCAAGAAATTTATTTTTATTGTTATCAATATTTCCTTTATTGTGAACAACTTGCAACAATGTTGAGATCTTATAATTTTTTCTCGGTACTTCTTCATATTGTTACTCCCCTATTATTTCTACAATATAAATAACTATTAAGACAAAGTGATTTTTAGTCCAATGTACTTTGGGGCAAAAGAATACCTCACTTCTGCTTTTATGAGTAACAGTCTAAAGAAGAGCATTTCGTAATCTTTAGATTGTTATTCTCTCCTTAGGTTTTTTTTTTTTAAATAAGGGGAGTAACAATCTAAAGATGTGCCTTTTCTCAATCATTTTCAGGGAAATAACTGGACCTATAACACTGACATTTGCTGAACATCCTTTTTTTTTTAGAAAGTAAACCTCACCTTATCTTCAAATTAATTTTATTTTTAATCATGTAACACTGTTCAAATAATTCTATTTTTATGTTCTAATGAGTGCTTAAGGCTTAGATCATTTAATGTACATAATAATTTTATTTCCTAATGCATCTTTTCAGATCATTTAAAATTATTAATTATCATTAAAATTTTAAATTTTCCTGAGCTTAATTTCCTCCGCTGATACACCTTTAGCTTATTATTATCAGCTGGTTAACGTAATGAATTTGTCTTGTGAAAAAGTGGTCAAATTAAGCCAAAGGGCTCTGCATATTAGAATTTTGTTATTGTAGTGAATATTTAAACCTAATATTTATAGTATTAACAGATATTTGAACACTTATATAGAAGACAAAATAAAAACTGAACTCACCGTTCCAAACTGGTTGAAATAGTTCTTGATGTCATCGTCAGAAAGATCTGAAGAGAGTCCGCCAACAAAGATCTTTCCGTGCCTTGCCTTGGCCTTTTTAGGGTCAATTTTCTTATTATTAATTACATGGTCTCCAGCAGCTAAAACCTAAAAAAAATAAGAAATAAACAGTTAATAATTGTCTTCGATTACAAAAACAAGTTGCTATTTCACTAAAAATCCGAAAAAAATATATTACATTTAAAAAATAAAAACAATGCTTACTTTGTCGATTGAGCTAGCTTCCTTAAAAACAATAAAGGCAAATCCCCTTGACCTTCCGGTGTTAGGGTCTGTCTTAACATTAATACTGTCAATGGTTCCATAGGATCCAAAGTGATCTCTCAGCTCCTCTGAAATCATAAATAACAAAAAATTGATTAATTATAACAGTATTAACCAATAAACCATAGTAATAAAAAAATTAGACATTTAGACAACGTTGAGCAGTAGTCTTAGAAATTAAGAAAAATTCAAGTATTTGTCCATATAGCTTAAATTAGAGAAAACCTAAGACTTTATAATGCCTGATATTTCCACCAACACTAATTGATGAAGTAGTCCAGGCGGGGATAGCGTGCAAAAAAGTATCTGACTAACATCAAGCTAGAATTTTGTGTATAAGTAAATCTTTTGGTGCCTTTTAAAAATATGTGGTTGGCTAAGTTTTTCTGCAGGCATAGCTTGGCAAACGTCATTAAGAAAGAAAAGAAAAAAAATGGAGAGCGACCCTGTACCGCCCTTTTTTGGAGGACATTGTAATTTTCATGATCTTAAATACGAACTAAGTTAGTAGACCAATAATCAAGTTGATCTTATAGGCTAGTTAAATCAAATAATGCTCCATATCAATGAGGTCACCTTTTAAGTGATAAACTACTACCAACTTGATTTTTGGTCTATTATTAACTAATTTCATACTCAGGATAACTTTTTGAGTAAGTATTATAGAGTTAGACATTCCTGAGAAATGTGTCTAACAATATATTATTTAAAATTAATGTGTAAATTATGATAATAGTTAATATTTCTGATACTATTCTAGTTATTTTTAAGAAAAAACAATTATTTGACTTTGGCTTTAGAAGCCTATACTTTAATTTAATATTAATAATTGCTGAATTAAAAAATTTAAAAAAACAACTCACTATCTGATGTCTCCCAACTGAGACCACCAACGAACAATTTCCTGTGAAAGAAAAAAAAAACAACAGCAAATTAATAACCCGGTTTTTTCAGAGTGAATCTGTAGAGAACTGCCCATTTCATGTCAGAAACTAACATATTCCAGTGGCTTAGCATTTATTTATTTCTAAACATAAAAAAATATAATAAAAATAAATAAACCATATAGAAAATGTAATATTAAATGAGGAATAGAATTAAAATAATTCAAATCGCTGTCAGTGGGTCAGGAGAAAAGCAAAGTTCATTAGACAATATATTTGACATTAGAATCCTAAATCAAAGTAAAACTATATAAACACATAAATAAAGTAAATAAGGAAATTAAAACAGAGAAAAATATTAAGGCAAATATTAAAAACTATACCAAAACCCCCATTAACACATAAAATGACTGGACGACCAGGTAATATCTTTTTTCTAAATTATTACGGCACTACCCCATACTACAAATAAGAATTTTTAATGATATAGAAGATTAAATTAAATAATGTGGGAGAGAAAATGTGTAGCTAATAAATAACATTTAATAATATCAGTTACTTCCTCTGAAAATAAAAGGGTAAAATAATTTATTCATCACGTCACAAAAATATAAAGGACCCTTCAAAATAAAAATCTAAATAAAACACTCTAGATCTATAAATAATTCACCTAGTTAGTTGATACAGGTAATAAATTTAATTTTTCCATGGAAATCTAAGTATTTTAGAAGTTTAAAGAAGTTGTATTGCTTCCACTAAGGACAAATAAGTAACTTTAACTCTTAAAAATGTTAAAACAACCGACATAAGCAATTTTTATTAGTTAATAATACCTTAAGTTAACCAAACCGGGAAAAACATTTAAAACGCATGAAAATTTTCGCAAATAATTTTTCTTTCTGGTAAACTAAAGACTATAGTGTTTTATCATATAAAATTATTTGAAAAGTCCTTTACATCTTTCACAAATTTGTAAAAATGAATGCTAAGCCACTGGAAAATGCCCAACATCAAAAAAATGTGTACGCTAGAGCTATTTAAAATTTACAGGCAAGTTGCGTGGGTTTTTTTTTTTGTGTTAGTAAACAAATTTTTAAGATATTTAAGTATGTTTTAGCTTTAATAAGTATTTAAACTTAGTGCTTTTTTGATTAATTGAAAATTAAAAACTGTATATGAGTATAGAATAAATTGAGACCTCGAATAATTGCAAGAACCCCAATTTAAGATTGTCATTAAGCAAAAATGTAGCAATATGATGCTAAAAAATCACCTTCAATAAGAGATAATGGTCATTTTATTCGATTTTACATAATGAATACAACTAAAAAAAATTAGAAGAACACTAATATGAAAAGAACAAAGAATAAAACAGTAAACATTAAAATTGTTAGAAGAATTTGGGTAATGAATAAAAGCTCTAGCTAAATTATTTATGATACAAAATATTGATTAATACAGTTTATCAGGTAGATAAATGGGCAGTACACGACAAATCCACTCAAAGCTGAATAAAAATACTAAGATATTCTCATTATAAACTATTTATAATAAAGAATAAAAAAAAATAAATTCAAATCCAAAAAAAAGTTAAATAAATTAAAAAAATTAAAGAAAGTGAAAATAAAAAAAAATTAAGTCAAATTATTTTAAAAATATTCTGGAAAAAAAAATTGAAAAAAAAAAAAAAAAAAAAAAAAAAATGGTGGAGAGCGGGTAAAAGAAAAATATATAGAGAAATAAGTAGAAATTGTTTTAAAGTTGCTTTTTTTTAAATAATTAAAATTTGGTTGTACAGCTAAATAAAACTTAAATTCAATGGCCTCTGCATAAAAATTCAAGATAAGGTAATAAAAAAAAGTGAACAAAATTTATGTTATTTTTTTATTTTTATTTCATAATAAAAGAAAAAGAAAGATTAAATCTATAATTCAAACTTGGAGGCCGCAAGATTGAAATTTTTATGTAAAAAAATGTTATCATTTTTTTTTTGTAAACTATGTTCCCAGGAATAAATACCATGGGTTGAAGTTTCACTGCACCGTGTCTTCATGGCTGAAGAATATCCCACTTCACCTGAGGAAATCACAATCCATGTTAGTGCCACAAATCGCTCGCATCCTAACTCATTTGTTCAAAACATTATTAATAAAAATAATGTTATTCACATAAAGGAAACCTTTTTATATCTCCCAAAGATTCATTTTTTAAGTTTTGTGTTATTTTAAAAATTTAATATTCTCTCTCAAGAAAATCTTCAAGCAGATAACTCCAATAAAAAAAATTTAAGATTTCGAGTGGAGAGAAATAAGTAAAATAAATGAAAGTTTATTTACCATTACAATATCTAAAGAACGGTGTAGTCGATATCCAACCAAAAATCTTTAAAATCCGTGCCTTTAAAATTCTTTGAAGAATTCCGCTTCACAATTTTATTTTTTTAAATCAGTTTTTTTAAAAATAAATTGACAATAAGAGAAAAATTATAATAACAGTTATTTTTTTCTGATACAGACGACAAATTTTACACTGAATATCAAGTCATGAGTTTAAATCGCCAAGACGTTATTTATATATTTAAAAAATTGTAATAAACTTTTTCAACGTTTGTTCTTAACTGTTTAAAAATTATCAGTTGACCAATCCTTATTACAAAATATGCATAGAGAAAAAAATTATAATTTTGTACAAAAAATTCCTTTTTCTTTTTAAGTTTAAAAACTCCTTACAATAAATTATCTTAATAATATATTAATTTCAATAACAATAAAAAAATATGAATATCCTATATTGGAAACACAAAAAAAAAAACTTGAATAAATAATAAAAATTCAAAGATCCGATCGGAAATCCAGGGGAAAATAAAACAAATGAGTAAGTTCAAAAAACTTTTAGAAAAAATTGTTTATTTATTTAGATAAAAATGACACATTTTAAATTTACAATAATCAATCAACAAAAAAAGCTAAAATAAATAAAAGGAATGGTCAACGATTGTTCTTTTTTTTTATTTTTGTTTGTATATTATATTTCAAAAAATATATTTCCTTCAAAGTAAAATTTACTTAAGGTACCCTTTGTATGTACATCGTATATAAATATTATATCATAAACATATCTATATTCATTCAATATAAGAGAGCTTTGACGGATATTTATTTTATTCTTAATTTTAATCTATTAACAAAATGTATCGCTTATAATAACGGTTCAAATTCTTACACTCGGAAAAATAAAATCTGTCATAGCTCTCTATCTCAGATTATATTGTCTCATCATTAACCACTAGTTAAATAAATTCATGGGCCAATCTATGAAAATTTAGAGCACATTAGTCTATATACTATATTTAAAATAAAAATACAATTAATGAAAAAAAGAAATTGCCATCGATAATCGTCACGTAAGAATTAGTGGACCACTACGTTCAGAATTTTTGGTGTAGTTAATAATAATAATACTCTCAGAGTAATTAAGTGCTAGATAAAACAAGAAACTCGAACCAATGAATGAAGTTCTCTACCTAGACATTTTTTAAAAAAAAGAGCCAGCTATGGCAAAAATTAAAAAAAATCAACATTTGTTTTTGTGTACTTAAATGTATTCAAATAAACCTAAAATTTGGGTTTGCAGAATAATATCAGTATTACAATAACTGTAGATAAAAACACCTAACTAACAAAGTTGGCTTAGCAAAGTAAAATCTGTCATCTTTTGAGAACATTGAATACACTTAACGAACATAAAACTTAATATGTCCCAAAATCCCTGAACTTAAGGAAACGTCCGAACTCTCTGAATTGCTAAGCAAGGGTGGTTAAAGCTCAATTTCTCTTAGATAAACCATAGATTAAGTTAAGGTCAACCCGAAATATAAAACTATTTTAAAAGTTAACCACAACTCATATCAAATCCTCAAGATTTAAATTTCAAGAACTCGCAGAGGTCAAAAAAAAAAAAATAGAAATCCCTCGCTTTAACGCTAGTGGAATATATTCATAATGACAAAGATGTTAAAAGCGGAAACCATGGTTAACTCAGGGCTCCTAACTGGTTGTAGGGTCAAATTTACTGATTTAACTGACAATTATGTGAAAATACTTACTAACAAATCAAATAATTAATAAATTTTTTTTTTTAAATTGGCCACCTATCTTCCCACTTGCTGTAAAAATTTAATTAATAAACGCGAAAATAAGTAATGTGCCATCAAGTGCCAGAAATTATATAACAACGAAGAAACTTCCGCTTTCATCGTGTCAATTATTGTAACAAAGTTCTTATATTTCGTAGTTAGGAAATATGGAATTTTTTTATTATAAAATTAGCCTTTCTTAATACCACAATTCTCTTGAATCCCTTCAAAATTGTTTAATTGCTTTAGCCACATCCTGTATAAAAGACCTGACGATGCGTTCCAGAACAATATGTAGAACCATATAGATGGCCTTAAGTACATTTCTATGAAAAACAGCAAGATATGCTAGCAATACTCCTCGAAGCTATATTTCCCACTTATGTCCTAGTTAGATCATATCATAGTTACGCTGAACACAATAACATGAGATAACCCAAGATAAGACAATAAACTGAACAATCCTATAAGAAAACAACAGTGTTGACTTTTGGACGTCTAACTTAACAAATTACCGGTGAATCTACAATAATAGGCCTACTAATTTCTAATTGTCCTATTTACTTGCAATTTATTTATAATCTTGTCCTTTTTACATTATAAAAACCACTCTAATTGAAACATCTCTATAAATGTAATAGTTTTTGTAATACAAAAAGTGTCACTTTTAAAGAAAAATAAAGGAAGGTTATGGTTAGTTTAGGTTTGTTTGTACACTTCGATCTAACCTAAGCATAACCTTTCATTTAAGACCCCTAAAAAGTGACGCTTTAAGTATGTTTGTAACACTAATGTACTGCTACTGAATGTATTAGGCTACAACAACTGAATCGTTCTTATAATGTAAATAAGAAGTTTTTTTTAAAATAAACTGTTGGTAAATAGGACACTAAGAAATTGGCGGGCCAAATAGAGCGGACTTACCAAATTAACATATCCCCCAGCATTACAGGTTTACATAAACAGCAACATAGCTAAATAATAATGTAAACTTAACTTAAAGGTAAAGCACTACCCTAAAAAAGAAAAATTCTGTGTTGTTTATGTATGAACAAATATCATTGAATTAACATGAGTAGAATACGTTTAGGTATTGTAGGTCAAATTACCGTTAAAATATCTGGTTCAAGTAAAACCGCTATTCTTTAAGACCATGAAACGGAATAGTTGTTTTTAAGTAGGGTTTTAAGTACTCAGTGAAAAAGTTACATTCTTCAAAGATTGAATTACATACAATCAAATTAAATTGCTACAATTATTGCCATAATATAATATAATGAAACTGAAATGCACTTGAGATGTAGCACGAGGGCACGCTATGCCGGATCAACCAAACATTTACTAACCTACAAATACTACTTTACACATAAAAGATTGGCCTCATGAATAAGCTTAGCTTAATATATGTACCTTAGTCGGTACGACACATTTTATCATAAATGCAGAAGTATATCAGTGGAAAATAGGCTCCTATAAGTATTATAAGGGTAAAAAGAGTACGAGGAATGGACTCGGGAAGGAGTTGGGGGGAAAATGGCGGCGTTTGATTGTGGATGAGGGGAGAAAATAGCTTTATAAAATTAACTGGGATTTTAAATTAAAAAATACAACAGTTAATAATTACATTGATTCAGAATAGTTTTACAACTTTTACAATTACACATTTATCTTTATGATGCTTAAATAATTAATAGACGAAGTTATCAGAAATTTAATGCTCGAGTGGTCCGGGGAGCAATATGGCGGACCCACGCCCAAGGCTTATACAAGCCGAAAACTTGCCACGCCACGAAACGACAAAGAATATCACAAAAAAAATAAAACCTCTTCAAATACAAAATATTATCAAATTTACAGATTCAAGTAATATAATTTCACCAATAAAACCTCTTAAAACGTTCCGCTAACCCGGATGAATAGAGATAACGAAGCCGGCTAGTAACGTATACTTTACCAGAATCAAAAATTACCATGGATTTGAAAAATAAATAAAAAAAAGAAATAAATAATGTAGAAAATTCATAGCAACATTAAAACCAAGATAGGGTTCGGGAAAGAGGGTACAAATGTATCGGCACATCGGAATAATCGGTTTCGAACTGAGTAAGGAAAATAAAGCGTACCTGTCGTCATCCTTGCCGGGAGCCTCGGCGGCGCCGGTGTCTACGTTGTTATCGTTTCCGTCTCCGTTCATTTGGTCGTCCTGATTAAACTGCTGTTCCTCAGTCTGACCGTTGCTCATATTATGTTAAACTACAAGTGTGTGAAAACTTTGTCGGGGAGGACGAGTTACAGTATGGGCGGACAGGATGTTCACTCTTCAGAGGTCGACGAGGAAGAGAAGCGGACCAAGCTACAACGTGGCGCAGACGCAAGAACAGGGGGCACCTAGGGATTATGGGTAGCGGATCAATACCCACCGACCAATAGGGAGAGAGTATGGGTGTGACGTCAGCCCCCTACTACCGACTAGAAAGCGCCGCGTTCCGCTTTGTGACACACGCTTCACACCCCCCTCTATCGATGTCTTCTTCTACTTTCTCTTTCTCTCCTATAAGTTTTCTTATCTCCTAACTCTTTCCTTACTATTCACTCTGTCTCGCTGAAGCGCTGTTTCTGTTTTTCGAGGAAAATAGATGGGACGCCGAGCCCGGGAAGCCACGCTAGCCGGCCGGCAACTCACGACTCTTCTCCTACCCGCTGCCCGCCAATCGCCATCTTGGATTCATTCACCTGGAGCCCGGTTCTTCCCCTGAGACGCATTTATCCTAAAAATAACTGACAATTATTTTTCCCTGACGACCCGTGAAAACTTATTATCACGAATATGACTGGTGTCGAGGAATGATAATGAAAGAATCACGTTGGTATGACTCATTCGCGATAATGATAAGTGCTGAAGAAATACAATTAGCGAGTACGTAGTAAAATTGTATTATAGTCTTTTACACAGCGTTCTCATTCATATAGAAAAATAAACTAATCAATGTCTCGTAGATTACGAGAACGTGAGGCTTCCTCGTTCATTATGTAAACAAACAGAAATCAAATTATGGCAATAACAATTAAAATAGTCTGGAAAAAAAACTATTAAACAATTACGAACATACAAACTCTTTAAATTTATAATATTTAAAGTTAAAAGCTAAATTAAGTTTGCCGAATCATCCAATATTTGGTTAAAAAATACTTCATAATAAGATTAGTAAAACTGAAATATAAATAAATAAAACGTAAAAAAATTGGTAGATACTTCTGCACTATTTGGCTTACAGCTATCGGTTCGACTCAGCACTGCACTAATTGTTCCATTTACTTACGGCTTATTTTAAACTATTTCTTTTTACATTATAAAAACGATTCTGGTTGAAGCATCTCGATAAATTCAATAGTTTTCTTTTTATTTAAAAAATACATAAAGCGCCACTTTCTAAGGAAAATATTGGAAGGTTGTGGTTAGGTCAGGTCAAAAAGAACAACTTTAGTATTTAGAAATATATCATTCCATTATTTTCCCTTGAAAGTGGCGCTTTACGTATTTTCAAAAAAGAAAACTATTGAATTTATCGAGATGCATAAATTATCAGCTTATTTTTCTTGCACCTAAATTATTATTATATTACGTCTCCAGTAAAAACCGGGACATTTTGGCGTCCCGAAAAGTGTCTTCGGGACACCGGGACTTTGAGCCCGAAACCGGGACAATCCCGGAAAACCGGGACGTCTGGCAACCCTTTAGTGGTGACATATCTACGTATTATGGTGTAAAAAAAAAATAAAATAACACGTAAACCAATAACAATAACAGCTTTAAAATTTCAATCAAAATAATTCCTGCGCATATATAATATGAAAGATGAAATCTGTTAAGAAGTGTCTAAATTGGAAATGTTACAATTATAGGTTTTCTGAAAAATATTAATAACAACAACTGTACACTGTACGTTATCAAGGCAATGTAAAATCTAAGCGGCCAATATTTAGATTTTTAAAAAAGTTTTNTTTTTTTTATTTTCTTCCCCCTTCTTAACAACATACAAAAGTAACAGTGCTTTTCAACATCCCGATTAAGTTTGTCTATTAATTTATTTTATTTTATTTTATTTTATGTACCTAGGTAAACTCTTTCCCTATGGCACCTTATTTACTTGGGTACATACTTATTGGTATGTACCCAAGTAAATAAGTACCGAATTGTTATTATACCTCGTTATTATCATGAATTATATGATGTGAAGAAGAGGGGTATACGCTATACCACATGATTTTTATTTTACTTTTGCTTCCGAGCTTACCGAAGACCGAAGACCGAAGGTAATGGAAGCTACGGGTGATCGTTCTGAAGAACGAAAAAAATGTAGGTGTCCAATTTAAAAAAAAAATCAAAGACAGAAATCCATTTTAAACCTCAGGGAACATTTTTGGTTCCGTTTCTGTCTATCTGTGATTTTAATGAAATTTGGATGGTAGATCATGATTAGCCCATACTTGGTCCCATATAAGTTGCAACCTTCTGGGCATGGTTGTTTCTCTTCAAACACGTAAACCAATAACAATAACAGCTTTAAAATTTCAATCAAAATAATTCCTGCGCATATATAATATGAAAGATGAAATCTGTTAAGAAGTGTCTAAATTGGAAATGTTACAATTATAGGTTTTCTGAAAAATATTAATAACAACAACTGTACACTGTACGTTATCAAGGCAATGTAAAATCTAAGCGGCCAATATTTAGATTTTTAAAAAAGTTTTCTACCGAATCTACAGTTGGTTCAAGTTTGTCGGGGGTGATTTTTAGGGTCCGTAGGCAAAAGCCAAGGACCCTTATATTATCCTGTGTCTGTCTGTCCGTCCGTCCGTCGCATGCTCTTACGGCTACACCTTTCGTCCTATAACTTTGAAATTTGGCATGTATATGTCTTGTACCTACCCACACATGTTAAAAATATAGCGACTTAAAAAAATATTTTTTCAAAAAAATTAGGGTAAAAAAACTTAAAGGTTAACATTTTTTTATTTTTTTTTTCGACACCGTGAGGGGTATCATATGAAAAGGTACGTCGAGCTGATAATAAACATATATAATTCTTTGGTTATAACTTTTATAGGGTGAGCGCAAGTTTGAAGTGGAAAAGTGTCC